>JAQPPZ010005316.1:0-34627 GCA_028583015.1 Wollemia nobilis | reverse complement strand
TCTGCTTTTGTCGCAAAATCATGACACTTCTATCTTCATAGCCTTCCTCTCTGCTTTTGTCATGAAATCACGACACTTCACCTATGGAAGACATGCTTTCAGTTTCTGTCATGAAATCACGACACTTTCTCCATCCGTACGCTGCCATCTCAAACTGTCGTAAAATCACAACACTTTCTCTTCCTTGCACTCTTGTCTATTTGCACTAGCAAAAACAAAACATGTCACGAAATCGCGACACTTCTAGCTTCCGTACGTTTTATTTGCAGCCTATCGTGAAATCATGACGCTTTCAGCTTTCGTACGACTTCTCTACAACCTCTCGCGAAATCATAATGCTTCTCATTGCAGACTCTTCCATTTGCTACATGTCACGAAATCGTGACACTTTATCTTGCTTCCACTTTGTCTTCTGACTTGTCGTGAAATCATGACACTTTTTCTCCTTAGCATTTTTCTTTTCTTCGGATCGTGAAAACCCGACATGTCGCGATATCACGACACTTTTCTCCCGTACTCTCTTTCCTGCATTATGTCACGAAATCGCAACACTTTTTCTTTTGGACTCTCTCTCCTGCATTATGTCACGAAATCGTGATATTTTTTCTTTCGGACTCTCTCCTGCAACATGTCGCGAAATTGCGACACTTTTTCGTCCGACCAACCTTCCTTGCAATATGTCACGAAATCATGACATTTCTGACTCGAACATTCTCTCTCCTCTTTGAGTTGCGAAACTGCGACATGTCGCGATATCGCGACAATTTTTCAACTTACTTTCTTTCGAACCTGTCATGCCGAAACCTTCATCAAAATAAATTCTTTTACATCAAATCAAATTCCTTCAACAGCTTCTTGGCATCAATGACAACTTATTCACTTGAGCAAATGCAATGTACCCAAGGCCCAAAATTGCCAACATTTACTATTGAAATAGGAAAATAAAACTTGTGAATTTCTTTATGTTCTCGAACTTCTTTCATTGTTAAAGGAAATGGTGAAATCATTCATAGATAACACCCTTTTAGTTGAAACAATGTATATCAAAAACCTTTTACCCAACTAAAGAACGTACTACAGGTGGATAAGGTTATATCAGGTGATCATTAGCTGGTGTTTACCAAATAAGTTAGGAGACTTAAGGCAATATAAACTTTACTTCAGGTTGAACTATGTGTAGAGCATAGGGAGTGAGTTTGATTTCTATGTATTTGTAGAGTAAGTTCTTATGTTAAATTTTCTAGAATTTCAGCCTAATGGGAAGTAGTTAAAGTGAACTTTGAATGATTTTCACTCATGAGAGTAGAGTTCTAGAACTCATTTATGTTTGTGAGTAACCCATTCTTGAATGGCTTCTGACGTAGGTTTTGGCTAGCATAAGAATTCAACTGAGGTTGTAATTGGGTTTGCACTTCAAGAAATATTGCTTGTATGATGTGTTGAGTTTCCCATTAGTATCCTCTAAAATGAAAATAGCTAGTTGTTGGTTTTTGGAAGTAAAGTGTAACCACAAAGAACTTTTGTTGATAATGTTGATGGTAGGGAATAAAGACACACAGGAAATTCTATTGATTTGATTTTCACTTGGCTTATCCAAAGGTGTAGAAGGATCTGCTCAACGTTCGGTCAAGGCACTGCATTTCCCAGATTAGTTGTGGGTATTAGAATGCTTTAATACGTATTTGGATTTTATATACTAGAATATGTAAGACTGTATCAAGGCATAATGTCATACCCGAGTAAAAGGAATCTATTTTTAGTTTCAAATTTAGTTGGGAAGACTTATTGCTATTTTGCCACTTACTATAGCTTCAATTATTTTAGATCTTGTGTGTGCACTCTAGACTTGTTTGAATTGGTAAAGGAGTTAGACTTTAAGCTTATGTTATCCAAATATTTTGGTTTCTTCAACTTCAAAACTTAGTAAAGGCTATTTGTTGTTATGTGAAACCAAAATAGAATAGCTTAGAGATTCTCTTCTGAGAGGTATTAACTACATTTGAAGAGAATATGCTTGTGTGGATGTAAATGTATCTTGAGATTTAGCTTGGGTATTATCAATAAATATAAAGAAATTAAAATATGGTCTTCTTACTTAATCCTCATATGTAGGTCTTGTTATTGTAGGCCCAAAAAGGCCACATCCTTAGAAAATATTGAAAATTTATTCTAAGGTATGTAAGTTTCATTCCGTACACTTTTTAGTGTATGTTGTGGTTGATCCACAACACACCCCAAAATTGGGGACCCACCTTTTTGCAGGCTTACAGGGAAGGATCTCAATGACCCAGATGCCAGAATTGAAGAAAAAGAGAAAATGCACAAGTGTAGAAAGGGGTCGCGAAATCGCGACAGGTAGCGAAATCGCGACATGTCGCGAAATCGCGACAGGTAGCGAAATCGCGACATGTCACGAAATCGCGATCGAAGCCGGAAAATTGTCACGAAATCGTGACATGTCGGAAAATCACGGTCAACGCGGTCAACGGCAACAAAACAAAAAAAATGTCATGAAATCGTGACGTGTCGGTGACCAGGATGAAAAGGATGTCGCGAAATCGTGACATGTCGCTGAGGAGAAAATAAAAGGTGTCGCGAAATCGTGACATGCTGTTGAGAAGAAAATAAATGATGTCACGAAATCGCGACACGCCGTTGGAAAAGGATGAAAATGGTCGCCATTTCGCGACGTGTTTTGCCGAAGCGTACGGGTGATGAAAAGTATCGCGATTTCGGGACGTGTTTTGGAAAGGTGTACGGAAGCGGAAAAACGTCGCGATATCACGACAGGAAACAGCTAAAGGACTCGAAGAGGAGAGACGTCGCGATTTCGCGACCGATTGCAGCAAAGGTGTACGGACGGAGAAAATGGTCGCGATTTTGCGACGTGTTTTGGCAAACTGTACGGACGGAGAAAATGGTCACGATTTCGTGACGTGTTTTGAAAAACTGTACGGACGGAGAAAATGGTCGTGATATCGCGACAAGTTTTGCCAAGGTGTGCGGAACAAAAAAATGGTCGCGATTTCGCGACGTGTTTCGGGGAGGCGTACGGAAAGAAAAAGCGGTAGCGATATTGCGACAGAAAGTTGCATGAAGGTCCGAGGGGGAAAAACGTCGTGATATCGCGATAGGTTTTGCCAAGACGTACGGATGATGAAAGGTGTCGCGATTTCGCGACGCATTTTGGCAAAGTTGTACGGTACAAGGAAGATGTCGCGAAATCACGACGAAAATGAAAATCAGGCTCGAAGCAGAGAAGCGGTAGCGATATCGCGACGGTTTGTCGAAAGAGGGCAAGAGGATGATAATGGTCGCGATGTCGCGACGTAAAGTTGCCAAGGAGGCCCGACAGAGAAATGGTAGCGATATCGCTGCCATATTTGGAAAGAAGACTCGAAGCTGAAAACAGTAGCGATATCGCTACGAAAAGCCGTTGGACGCGTACGGATGAGAAAGACGTCGCGATATCGCGACATGTCACGATTTCACGGCCGGGAAGGTGAACAGGCGGACTTGCAGTTTTGTCGGGTTCTTTCACAGGAAAGCGTTACACAGGATGCAGGAAAAGTAGGACACGTGGCGCACAGGTGTCAAACTTGCAGAGGCGTTACATGCAGAGATGAATTTCAAGGTGTTTTCAAATTTGAGCGTGAATCAAAGTGGGAAAAAGCAAGAATTTGAGGGGTCATGTGCAGGAAGGTGAAATGAAGCGACAGAGAAGATCGAA
Source organism: Wollemia nobilis (assembly GCA_028583015.1). Taxonomy (NCBI): domain Eukaryota; kingdom Viridiplantae; phylum Streptophyta; class Pinopsida; order Araucariales; family Araucariaceae; genus Wollemia; species Wollemia nobilis. Next base: position 30,897 of record JAQPPZ010005316.1, on the reverse strand, counting down.
GAGCCGCGTCAAACATTATAAGACCAAAATTGCAAATCGAAGAAGAAGGAAATTGCCGAATACGGAGTTGCAGAGATGAAAGCTTTGTGTTATTCTGGGCCCGTACTTGGGCAATTTCCTTCTTTTTATTCTGGGATTTTATTTTACACCTGGAACACTTTTGAATGTAATCGAGATATCATTTAAATACAAATACAGAGAGTTGGCATCTTATTGGATGAGAAAGAAGGAGTAACTTTTACATGCATGATTTAATTTTTATATTTCCCTTCCAGATTTCTTAGGTTTTTAGGTGAAGTTAATGCAAGATCTCTTGGTTGCTTCATGCAAATGCCTATTTTTTGGAATTTCCACAGAAACCCTCGAGACTCGCACCTGGCCTATTTGGATTGTGTGGATGTGCAGGTTCATTAGGTTAGGTTGCATGTAGAAAGCCTCAGTATCTTCGATTTCATCCGATTAATGACAACTTTCTGACTGTAATCTATTCTTTTTGTTACTTTTGTTTACTTTTGTTTTTTGCTTTTCAAACCCATATTTCATTTTCAGCAGCTTAATTACTGTGTTTGAATAAATCACTGAAAATCCATCAGAATTAAAGGTTAAAACAAATTTTATTCATTTTGAGTCCATTGAAAGTTCAAAATTAATAAACCACAGTGCCCCTTGTTAACATCCACTTGCAAACCCTAAGGTGTTCTTAGCATTTCATTTTAAGCAGCACTCTTGATAATCAATAATTAGCATAATAAGAACCTTGGAGAAATCGTTTTTCTTTGCAAGCAGAGGATTTAGGACTCGGATCCTACAGGAGAGTGTGTTTTCACAATCGGGTTAAAACACTACTCAACAGTGTATTTTGGAGCATATTCGCTACATTAGTTTCCTAATATGCAAACACTTAGTGCAATTTTTTCCAGAATGTGATTCCGTTGGGTTTATACCGCAAAATGGTGTGGATTGGCGAATGGGTCCCAATTTCACAAAAGTTTTTGACAATGATGATGTCAGCATAAAATAAAGTGTGAAATGGATACTGAGAGAAATTTATTACATGCTCCGAGCGGCTAAGTTTCAGTAAAGCAAATTCTGTTAGGTTTATAATGTATTTAGGTACGGATTGACGACAAAGAGTAAGTTTACACTAACTCCGGAGTGGAACAGTGAAAAAGTCAATTTTATACTACGACTAATGTGGATTAGAGATAAAGGAATATTTACACTTGCCCAAGTGCAAATTCCTGATTCCATAAAAGTTTTTAGCAAAGGTGACATCATCACGCTTTAAAGTGTCGATTTCAAAAGCTATGAAGCCAAAGGAGAAAAAGAGAAGGAAAATGAGCGGATTGCATCCTGCTCACCTCTTAGTTCATTTTACGTCAGAATGTGATTCTGCAGTACCAAGGCTATAGTGATGACATCAAAAACTTTAAAGTGCAAAATGGCATTTGGGTTTTCCTCGCCAATGTGTAGAGTTTCTTGGGAAGTTTTAATCGTAGCCATCCATGATGAAGATCGACGATCCAGGATTTGCTGATATTCTTGAAATATTTAAAAGGTATTTTCTTGCCAAAATAGAGCACAGTTAGTTGGAGGGTAGGAATACGAAGCATCAAGGGTTTCCAAGAATAAGAACTTGATGCAGTTGCAAATCTATGGTGGAGCTGAGCTGCCAATAATGATCTATGGATAAGATGCAATGTCCAACTGTTAGAACCCCAACTGCCACCAATAAACCAAAAAGTTGTAGATGTATGCTACCATCGCAAAATTCTCATAATGGATTTCATAGATCTCCACAACCAATAAGATGATACCAAAAAACTCTCTCTTGAGCTGTAAATATACAATCTTTTTAATATCTCCTAAAAATATTCTTTCATTTACAAACTATAAATAGAGGTCGAACCCTCATTTTTTAAGGTCGGCTCTAGTACATTTGCTTGCCCTAATGTAAATATTCTTGTGAGATAATGGAAGGAGAATTACTCTAATTTTTCAACTCAAATTTACCATCTTCATTATCTTGTGCAAGAGGTTCGAAGTCTCAAGTTGTATTTCTGTTAATACTTGAATTGTTAGTTCATTTCAGCTTTTGGATTACTAGCTGTGAGAGTAGTTAAAATCTATTATTGATTAGATCTGTATTGCTATGGAGTCTATTTCTATTAAATATAACTATTGGTTTATTCTACTATTTGGATTATCAATATTGGATGTTGGAATTGCTTTCTATAATATTTATCTATTTATACTTTAATGTGTGAAGGTTTCATTAATTTGGGTAATGTGTATTTGAGTGATGGGACACTGGAAATAGCTTGTGGGAGCCTTTTTCTGTAGTTGCCTATATTGTTAGTCTATTTTGCCACTGTTTCTTTATAACATTTCTAACCATAAACATTTTTTAACCCTTATCTCAAAACCCTATCGAAGCTTTAATTGAGTCAACACCATTTTAAGTTGACAAGGAACCAACCTACTCTGGAGGTTGGATTGAAGTTTTATTTGATCCATCCAATGCTTGAGTGTTGAGCTATGACTATCGGGTGTATGCTTGGATAGAAATTTGGAAGATATATAGTTGCAATGTCAAGTAAAGTTTGATGACATTTTGGTGCCCAATAATTTTTGGCACACTCGGTGGGACCAGTTCATAAGGAACACAAAAACCCATCATATGAGTTATTGTTTTATCTCTACCTAAAGGAATCAATATTTGGTGAATTATCTTGATATTGCTAAGCAAAGAATAACAAATTAACCTTGGTGAATCCCTAGTCGTTAAACCTAGAAAGGAATTACCCCAGTAGATCAGTTTCCTTTCATGTATACTAGGTCTTTCAAAAGTAATAACCCTAACTCATATTTCTATTGTGAGCTACCTTATAGAGGGTCTACTGTTATCAAAAGTTTGAATCAAGATTTCCTCTCAGAAGAAGTGCTTCCTAAGGAAAATCCTACATTTAATCCAACATCACCTCCAACAAGACCTAAACCTAGAAATATGGTAGGAAATGTAGCCCAAAATCAAGGAAATATGGCCTTGAATCAACCATTACAAAAGTACCCCATCTGGAACACAGCTGGTCCCCTTATGTTAGCCCATATGAATACCATTCTTGATGTTATGTCCAAGGATATTCCCACTTATGATGGATCTGGGAAGACTGCATATGAGCACTATCAGGATATTTTGAATCTGGCAACAATCCACAACATAAAGGAGGAGGATGTTATTATGAGAATTCTAGCCCTGTCCTTCAAAGGAAATATTTTGTATTGGTTTAGGACTCTTAAGGATAACACCAGTACCTCATGGGCAACATTAGTTGATCCTTTTGTGGAATAATTTAATGAATATACTGACCCTTTCTCTTTGCTTAATCAGTTTACATCCATGCAAAAATCTTAGCAAGAGACTGTCTTAGATTTCAATTTGAGATTTAGCAGAAAATGGAAGAGAATTCCCCCTGTAGCTAGACCAGCTGCATTCTTGGCTTATATGTATTATATTAGAGCCCTTAGATAAGATCTAGGCTTGCAAATCCAAAAATATAAGGTGGAAACCTTTCCATAGGTTTATAATGTAGCAGTTAATGTAGAGAATATCTTAATTAATGTGGAGAGGTTACCTCCCAAAGCTATGCTACCTTATAGTTCAAAAACCACTAATAGCTAGAGCCAAGCTACAAACTCATCTTACATGGATCCTCCTTCCTTATCATCCCCATATTCACAAATGAATCCTATCCATTAGCTGAAAGCATCATATACTGTAGTTCCTTTCTCTTCCTTGCCTTCTCAAGCATCTCAAGAGTTTTTTGATATTCTTGATATACAAAATACTCTAAAAACACTTAGTAACATAATGAGTTCAACTGAAAAAAAAGATCAGAAAAGGTCACAATAGAGGATATTTCCATATGTGAATAAATATCAGAGACCTAGTCCTAATAATAGTACTGGGGTCAAAGTAAATGTAGCATATGAAGAGCCTAAGTGTTCTTCAGAGATAATTCTGGTTAATGTCTGGTGTCTAGTGTGTAATGATCATCATGACTCACAGTATTGTATCATGTACCAACACCATGTTAAACAAGCTATGGATCAAGTAGAAAGAAATCAAAAGTGAAGGGTAAGTATGTTATGGCAGCCTGACCAAATCATGGTTGGAAAAGAGCTAGATGAGGATGGCCCAATTGTTGTTATGACAAGGTTAGGAAAGAAAACCTTGCAACTAGATCCTTAAAATATGGGAAAATTCTAGGTTCCTTCTCAAAAAAGGAATGAACCAATTCCCCAAAGTAGTGATACATTTCCTATTCCCCAGGCTAAAGGAAAAGAGAAGACAGACAGTCTCCCCAAGAGATTCGAGAAAGAAACTAAAGGAGATAGAATGAAATCTAAATATGAGGCTCAAGAGAGGCTTAGATTCCCTTCTATTACCAAAAGATAAAGAATAGAAGCCACTCAACAATATAAAATAAAATATGGTGAGCCAGAAATAAGGCCTGAGAGGACCTCTTTGGCTAATTCTGAATACAACATTGTAGAAGAGATGAAAATGATTCCATCAAAAGCTAGTTTATATGATACCCTTTTCATTCCTGGATAGATTGACTTGCTTAAAGCTTCCCTCAACAAGTATCCACAGGTAGGCAGGCCACCACCATCCTTAGTATACCCCTAGAAAAGACAGAAATATCCCCTACTATTTTGAAAAATAAACTCCCTCCTTTCTATATCTCTTTAATAATGGAAGGTTGGGTAGTCCAAAATTGTATGATAGATTCAGGAGCATCAACTACAGTTATACCTGAAGTGTTCTATGAAGAGATGGGTATGGAGTATACCCAATATTTTCCTGGAGTACTATAATTGGATGGGACACCTATGAAAATAGTGGGAGTATAAAGGATGTTTTAATGAGGTTACATAAAGCCCCTGAGGTGACAATAGTACAAGAAATAGTAGTGGTTGACCTAGAGCCCTACTTTGGTTTATGCCTCTCAAGGGAGCTCACTACGGAATTAGGTGGATGCATGTACATGGATTATTCCAGCATGGTCATTCCCTTCAAAGGGAAGAGGATAAAGATAACACCTAAAAATCCCATGTCTTATCACATAGAAAAAATTGAGTATGACATGTGCAACCTCACTCCTCTTGAAGAATTTGAAATTGTGGATAAATTTGAGGAACTGGAACTTGAATATGAATTACATTTTAGAGAGGATTATAGTCAGTTTGGGACAAGCATGGACACATATAGTATTTTTGCAGAATTAGAGAATAAAATTCCTGCTATATCTAATCAATCTCTGAGAGAGACAAAGGTATCGACTATGCACTTTGACGGTGCTAGATGTAGAAATGGAGCTGTTGCTAGTGTGGTACTATAGTCCCAATCAGAAGGGACAATGAGTTTTGCTTACAAGTTAACATGGCCATACACCAATAATACTACAGATTATGAGGCTCTATGCCTTGGACTAATGCAAGTAGAAAATATGGATATTAAGGTCCTTGTTTTTTGGAGATAAGATACTATAGCATTAATACCGGGTTTTACAGGTTGACCCAAAACCTTTTACAAAAATCATCCTAGGGTTGTTGATGAACATATCCTTACTAAGGATCCTATATATGTAAAATCTACATGCCGCCAAAGCCATTACATCCGGTAAGGCACATAGCCTATTATCAAAAAGAAACTTCCCATACAACATTTTGGATATACCCCGAGAAAACACACATGCATCATAATTACAAAAAAGAAACAGACACGGATCCCTTCCTTGAGACAATGGAGAAACAAAAAGCTACAGACACACATAGCAAAAAATTGAAAAAACTCCCACAAGCTCTATATTGACAGTTACTCTTAATAATTATTTGGTAATTGATTTCTTTCGTATATGACATGCTTTGGTACCACATACTATCTTGGCCAATCAGCCTTGGAGAAGTGAACTTGCTGGCTAGATTTATGGTGGTGGCTATCTGGTGGTCCACGTGGATTTGGTTTGAAGTCTTATATTGTCATTTATTTCCTTCCCTATGATTATAAACCAACCTCAAATTACTAAGATGACTAGGAGCCATGTTATCTGACATGTGACTGTCCCCATTAGTCTTTGTGGTATTTCCAAGCAGCATCCACGAAGAATGACAACTCAGATAATTTTTATTTTGAGTCCAATTCAAAAAATAAACGAGAATACTCCTAGCATTCGAACTTACAGTGCCTTCCATTTTGGTAAATTTGACTATCATTCTTGGAATTATTGTTGAATAATCTCCTCTACTTCACTCGGGACACCGTGTTCCCATTTAAAAAGTCCGTCACCATCGACACCCAAATTGGCTAGCTTATCAGCAATTTTGTTAGCTTCCCAAAAGACATGTTGGGATTTGTTATCCTGTCTTCCCTGGAAAAGGATCCTAGCCTCTTCAAAAATTGTTTTAATCCTCCAAGGAGATGTTTTGCAATTATTGAGGATATTTATAACATGCATAGAGTCTCCTTTTATGATCAAGTTGCCTTCTAAGTCTTGAGTCATTTGAGGGCCTCTCTACATAGCTCTAGCTTCAGCTTCATTGTTCGTCCTTGTTCCCAAATATTCAAAAAATGCAAGCATCATATTTCCATTATGATCTCACACAATGCCACCAGCTCCTACTCTTCCAGGATTGTCCTTAGTTGATCCATCAAAATTAATCTTAAACCAACCCGTAGGAGGTGGAGACCACTTAACATTGGCTCTGGGGTTGACTACCCTAGGAACAAACTCATCTAACAAGGTTAAGCTTAAATATTGAGCAATCGTGGTCTCCTGCAGATGAGGTTTATAGCTATCAAAAGGGATAAGGTTCACATTCTCATTGGCAAAGGATAGGATCTTGGCAATGATAGTTTGATGATCATGGATAGACTCATTAAATACTCTATGGTTCCTTTCTAACCACACCTACCAAAGATAGTGATTGAGACAAATTTTCCACATGTATCTAAGTCTTTGGATTGAAAAGGGGTAAGGCCACTGGACGAACAAATCAAGTACGATGGCTGGTTTAACCCATGAAATATTGAAGGCCTGAAAAATCCCACTTAGGACAGTCAAGGAAAAAGGGCACTCAAGGAAAATGTGATAAATGGTCTCCCAATTAGCCCTGCACAAATAACAATGATTAGTGATACAAATACCTTTACACATCATATTATCAATGGTTAGAATTCTTCCTTGGATAACCAGCCATGAAAAGACTGCAATTTTTGAAATTAAAATTTTTATCCAAACTAAGTCCTTTTGGAGGACAAAATCCTCGTCATCAAGCAGAATGTTGTAAGCTAATTTAATAGTGAACTACCCATTTTCCATAGGAGCCCATGTCACTTGATCTTCCTTGGGTCTCATGGGGATAAAATGTTGCCCGAGAATGTTACAAAGATCATTTGATTCCGCTTGAAATCCCTGAATTTTTATTTGTTTCCACTTCATTCTACCTCTATCCTCAACCATATAACCATAGACTTTTCTCTGATTTAAGGTCCTAAACATATATGGTCACTCTAATTTAATCATCCATTAGGTAAGATAAAGGTGCAGTAGCAAGCACCATTACCTAAAAGTATACAAAATAGGGTATGGGATATGATGGAATCCTTTGATGCCCTAAATATAAACTTTACTCCTAAATAAAATAATACTTTGACATACTCTTTAGTAGTAAGAGAAGCTAAATTCAAGCCTTTTGTAGATATTGAAGTTAAGAAAGACAAGGGAATCAAAATGATTTTCAGGCCTGTAGTGCCAGATAAGCAAATTTTTTGGTAGGTTTTTGAAAATTATGAACATATAATTGATTTTTTGGTAAGGAAAGTCTATCTCTCCACTATCCAAGAGGAAAATCTAGAGGAAATTGATCAATAGGATGTTATTCAACTTAGAAACAATCACATACCTAGGGGTTTGGTCACCTTAGAAAGCCTGTTTGACAATGAAGACAAAAAAAGGACCAAATCCATGAAAGTCAATGAAAAAAATTATAAAGTTGAAGTTGGTACTAAAAATAAGCTTAATGTTGGAATTTGATGTTCACTAGAGGAAAAAGAGGACATCAAGACCCTATGTTTGAGGTATCTAGATATCGTAGCCTGTTCATATGAAGACCTCAAGGTATATGACAAAAGGATTATACAACACACTATTGAGCTAGAGCCTTATGCAAAGCCTTTTAGGTAGAAGCAAAGGCCTATAAACCCAAGGATCAAAGCCATAATGAGAGAAGAGCTCTTAAAGTTATTAAAGGCTAAGATCATCTATCCCATAAAACACTCCACCTAGGTAGCCAACTTGGTACCTGTAAGAAAAAAAATGGTGATATTCGCCTGTGTGTGGATTTTAGAAATATTAATCTTGCATCATTAAAGGATCACTAACCCCTTCCAAAAATTGATAAAATCTTAAAGATAGTGGTAGGGGCAAAAAGGTTCTCATTATTGGATGGTTTCTCTGGATATAACCAGATTTGGGTGAAGGATGAAGATCAGTACAAAATAACATTCACCACAAAATGGGGTACTTTTGCCTATAAAAGGATACCTTTTGGGTTGTCCAATATGGGAGCCACATTTCAGAGAGCCATAGACTATGCCTTTGGGAAACTTATCAATAAGTTCATTTTGATCTATTTGGATGACATGACTATTTTCTCCCATAACAAGCATGATCACTTAGCACACCTTGAGAAAGTCTTTTAGAAATGCAAAGAATTTGGCATTTTCCTTCATCCTAAGAAATCATTCTTTGTAGTCCATGAGGGAAAGTTGCTAGGTCGTGTAGTCTCAAAAGAAGGTATGGCCATAGATCCAAAAATAATCAAGTCCATTCTAACCCTTCTATTGGCTATGAATACGAAAGCCCTACAATAATTCTTGGGTCAAATAAACTTTGTCAAGAAATTCATTTCTGACTTTGCACAAAAGGTGAGACCCATTTCTAAACTGTTCAAGAAAAATGCCTAGTTCAAATGTACTGAAGTCAGGAAATAAGCCTTTGAGATAATCAAGTAGTCCATTTTAATAGCCCCAGTGCTAGTAAATCTAGATTTCAATAAGGATTTTATTCTTTACACTTATGGTGCTAAAGAAAGTTACGCCCTAGTGCTCACTCAAAAGGATGATCAAGGTGAAGAACATCCCATATTATTTTGGATCCAGACCCTCCATGATTACCAGGTTAAGTATAATTTTATTGAAAAACAAGTATTTACTATGATGAAGTCATTGAAGAAGTTCAAAAAGTATTTGGTTCAAAGTAAGACCCTAGTATATGTTGTTCACCCAAATGTAAAAAGATTTATTCTGCAAGGTGAACTAGGGGATAAGAGAACTGGATGGATCACCAAGATCCAGGAATATGATATGGAGATACACCCCATAAATTTGGTAATAGGTAGGGCCTTATACCAAGGTCTAACAAAGGTAATATTGTCAACAAAAATAACAGCTTGCCAGGTAGCAAAAGATGATCAGATTAAAAGAATATAGCCAGAAGACTCTAATTGGGTAGACCAGATGATTGATTACTTTCAAATCAGAATATGTCCTCCTGATCTTAATGCATCAAAAATAAGATATAGACTTCAATAGTTGAAGTATGTCTTACTACCAAAAGAGCTATATGAAAGAAACCTTGATGGAGTCCTCCTTCAGTGATTAAAATAATATCAACAACAAAAGTTCATTGAGGAGTTCCATGGAGGGTCATCTGGAGGATATTTCTCAGGCAGAGTCACAACTTTAAAAATTATAAGATCAGGCTATTACTAGCCTACTATATTTTTTGATACTTTAAAATCACTAGAGATTGTGATAAGCACCAGAGGCATGTGGGGAGAACAAGGATTGCATCATTTCCTCTCAGGCCAATATAGGTAGAAGAACCATTTCAGCAATGGGGGTTGGACTTCATAGGTGTCATCAATCCAAATTCTTCAACTGAGCAAAATTATATTATAATGGCCACATACTACCTCACCAGATGGGTAGAAGCTATCCCTACCAAGAAATCATATCAGGAAGTTGTGATCAATTTTATGGAAAGTTTGATTTCAAGGTTTGGAGTTCCAAAAGCCTTGGTGAGTGATAATGGGCCAGCCTTTATAGGAGCCAAATATATTGAATTTTCCAGTAAGTATGGTATAACCATTAAGAATACTTAAAATTATTACCATCAAAGGAATGCACTTGTAGAGTCTACCAATAATTTTTTTTAAGGACTTTGAGGAGATAACTAGAAGGGAATAAAAGAAGTTGGAACCTAATTCTAGAACAAGCTTTGTGGGCAGACATGATTACCATAAAGAAGTCCATCAAGACTTATCTTTATGCTCTAGTATATGGTAAAGAGGTAGTGTTACCTATCCATTTAGAAATTATAGCACTCAAAATAATTAATTCAGAAGAATAATAAGAGGAAAATCCAGTGGAAACAATGTTAACTCACCTACTAAAGTTGTAAGAGAAAAGAGCTCAGGTCTATGAGAACTTTTAGAAGCATTCTATGGAAATCAAAGCATGGTTTGATAAAAAGGTAAGATTCAAAAAATTCCAGGTTGGATATTCAGTTCTCAGGTGGAATGTTGAGAGAGCAAAACCAGGTCACCATCAGAAGTTTGATTCCTTCTGGGATGGCCCTTTCAAGCTAGTAGATGTCAAGGAGACCAATATTTTCCAACTTGAATAGAGGGAAACATACAACCAATTCCAGTTAATGGTTTTCATATCAAACTCTACTTTTATTGAAATATAAGCTCATTGTAATATATGTATATACATTGTATCATATTTCCTTTATTTCTACACTTTGTATCAAGTTTATTTAACAACATATTATGCAAAATATTAAAAAAAAAAAAGAGAAAATTTTGCAAAAAATTGGTTGTGTTTCTATAGGATGTAGCAGTTCTATTCCACACTCAAATACACTAAGTGTGAAGCAGAATATTACCGAACTTCAATCCGTATTCAAAGGAACCATCACACGAATAGAAAGACAAGCGGGTTCTGATCCACACCCAAATGAACTACATTTTAGCAGATTTTGATGCGTGCTATTTTTCCACACTCAAATGGACCACAATGCCAATGGAGTAATGAGTGGGCTCTAATCCACTAGGTTTCTAGACTTCTGAGGTGCAGAATGAAGAAGTTCCTAATCCATCAAAATTTAGAGTTAAGTTGTGCCGAAAAGGAAAGTGTCTCCAATCCACTGATTTCAAGTCTACTTTTAAGTAGGTAGCAATTCCATGTCGTATCACTTGGAAAAGGGCAAAATATCCATAATAAATGCTGATTTTCCTATGCTCAAAAGAGAAAGGACAAGGTGATACCACAAGGTTGAAGCACGTTTGAATTTTAACCAATTAGAGGACATAACACCACCTCTAAGCTGCCATAAGGGGTAGAGTGCTAGTTGAGAAGCATGCCAATGGGTAGGTCGCACAATAGCCGCATTAATGGTAGAGGATGGGCATGCAACATTAATTAAAAGAATAAAATATAGAATTCTATTCATTTGACAAGAGCAGTGTTCACTGGGTGAAAAATAGTAGAATGATAGCAAAAGCATTTCTTACAAATTCTACAGAGAAAATCTAATTTATTGCCGACGGATATAGATTATGAAGATTCCCAAGAATTTATAAAATCAACAAAAAATATAGTGGACCATTATATCAACAAAACAAAAGCTATAGCACATACTGAGCTAGTCCTAATAGATAGGTCAAAGCTTAGGAGAAACATCAACAATAGATACAAGGCAAGAGCGGCCCTAGCAGTTGAAGGTAGATGTGATGTGATCTCATTTTTGTCTTTTTATATTTGTGATTTCATCCATCCTTACTTTGTAATAGCAACCATCGTTAAGTTTTATGACCCAATGGAAAAAGCAGTAAATACTGCTAAATACAAGACCCTATTTAGCATCACGACTATAAACTATAACAAGTTTTTTACCATAGAAGCAAAACCATCGGTAAAACCAAAGGAGTTTAAAACAACTACCCAGGTCGGGTATTACTCCTTGGAGAAGAGAGCTAATGATGGTGAGTCTTTTAGAAAGTGGGTATATAAAAAACTCAAGGATACTAGGCCCAAAAAAGGATTCCCTCAGGTCCCAATTTCTATTGAATATTTTTAACACCTAGATCTTTACTCTATGTTAGCCTGTATGGATATTCTAGATTATGATAAAATTGTATAGGGTTGGAAAATAGCTGCTGCATATTGCATTTCCAATGAGAGGATGTATGATGAAGGTGCAGTTGAAAAGGGTATTAGGGTTATATATTTAGGCTAGCCAACTTTCCTTGCCCAAAGAATACATGAGTAGTTAGTAGCATTGAAAATAAGCTCTAACACACCTTGTTTTCGATATTGTTCAAGCCTGGTCTAGATGTTCTTTGCTACTGTAAGATATATGATGCCCTGATTCCAATTAAGGAAAATACCAGTGAAGGAGAACCCATGCCAGTTTATTATTGGAATAAGCATCTCAAAAGTACCGAGTCTTTTTATAAATTCAATTTGGAATTCTTAGGGCTAGCATTGAAAATAATGTATGGAGTTTGTCCTAGGATACCACTTCTGGCCAAGAAAATATTGAGAGTTGAGGGTGCAGAGGAAGGATACTGGTATCTCCTAATAGAGGGCACAATTATTAGACTATATGGCTTCCAAGGCAAGCCTTTTCTACTACCTCACTTTGTAACAGAGAGGCTATTTACCTCAGAATATTTGAGGCAAGCAAAATCTATTGATTTGAACTATGGTTCTGGGAGAAAGAAGAAGTCTATGTTGACCTACCGAAATGTTAGTGATATAACTATTACAAAGAAGTGGTAGGGTGAAAAAATTGACCAATATCTAGATAGATTGGATCTATTCTATATTCCTCAATGATGGAGTTATGATCCATATGACATATTCCATAAAAGAAATATTGTCGAAAATGGAGAGAACGCCTAAAAATTTGAAAAGATATCTAGGCCCCTTTTTGAACAACGTAGAAATAACAAAGAAATTTACATTTTAGAATGGAATGTTTCTAAAATGGATCAACTCCATCCATGGTTGGACTTTTATGAGAAAATTGTAGATTTTAACCTGAAAAACAATGTGAAACATTAGTTGAATGAGTCTACCATCAAATATATTGAGGAGAAAATAGAAAAGAAAGGAGGCCCTCATTCTCAAGAACTTGATGATGAAAATATGGATCATAAAGATAAATGGAATGAGGTCAAGACATTAGACTAGTGGAGGATGATAATTGAGACTGGTAAAGTAAAGTCCAAGTTTGGAATTAAAATGGATGTTGAATTCTCTAAAAGGTATGACAATAATATCCAAATTTTGAGGCCCAAAGACACGAGGAATATAGTACTCATATATGGCAAGTCACAATCTAGGCTTGATTCTCCATCCCCACATTTAGAAGAAGAGGAAACGAATACTCCATTAACCGTTGCTGAAGTCCTGAAGCCTTTTTAGCCTTCAACTGAGCAGATGGAGCAATTTCCAAAATGAGCATTGTTGATGAGTAAAATGCACTACTCTGATGAGAATACTATTAGTACACCAATTATAGAGATAGCAAATAGACCTAAACACCTGGCCCTGGGTGCTCAGCCTCTAGATATAGATATAAACTAGAAAGAAAAGGATGAGAGCTTTAGGTCTACACCTCTGAGTTTAACCATTGTAGTAATAGTGGAATTGAATCCCATTTCTGAGCAGGTATTGCTGGAGGAAATAGTTCAAGGAGGATTATTTTAAGAATAGATAGAAAGTGAGAAGATTACCTTTCAAGTTTTTTAGAGAAAGGTCAAAAGGGCCCCAGAAATAATTGAGAAGGAGATATCAAAGAAAAAGAGGCTGGATAAAGAGGATATAGTTGAGAAAATAACTATTTTAGTTTTTGAAGAATTGATACAATAAGAACAACAATAGATCATAGAGATAAATCCAGAAAAACCTACATCAGTAGGTGAAGGTATGGTCTCTAATCCCTCTTCTCCTCTTCCTCCTCCATAATCCCCAAGGAAATCTCCCTCTCTTTTTGAACAAGAAGTTGTAACAAAGGTACCTTCTCCTCTTAATAGTTCATCTCCTGCTTCATCAGTCACCAATGAGGTTCAAACCAATCCATCTCCCCCAAGGTCATCACAAATTCACTCTTCATTATCCCAAGTCCCTGTTTCATTATCTAAGATTCCATCTTCATCATCTGAAGTTCCATATTCATCAGTTGAGATTTCCCTCTCATCATCTCCCATAGTTACAACTATGCCATTACCACCACCACCATCATCTGAGAAGCAAATAATTTCTAGTCCACCCCTCACCCATCTGTGAGCCTCACTTTATTATCCATAAGTTTACCAACTACAACAATGGTAGTGGTCATAGATTCTTCTGTAACTACTTCTACACCACTAGTATCAACCGTTGATTCTACTCTTACATTCCTTGTATCTTCTTCTCCTCTTGCTACAAGTTACCCTACCCAGGAAATTCTACAAAAAGAGTAGGAAGCTACATAGAAAATCAATGATTTTTGGGTAAAAAAATTGTCTAAGCCTTCCAATAGGATGGCCACAAGGAGGAGAAACATGTTTGTTGATCTAGTTTCAAGGTAAAGAACTTCTAGGTCCATGATTCCCTTGGTGAGCAAGCTTGAAACTGAGATGACAGTTCAAGATTAACGTATAGAAGATCATACAGAAGATATTGAGAAACTACCTGATGAAGATGAATTGGTAATAGCCAAAGCCCACTTAGAAAATTTTTATGTGAAAAATTATATATTCAATGAAAAGGTGGGTAAGTTGGAAAAGCAAATTGAAAAGCTTTAGAAAACTATGAGTAATAAGAAATAAGTGGAGAAAGCTCTGAAAAAGGAAGCTAAAAGCTGGCAAGAGAAGTTTCAAGAAGCTAATAAGCTCAAGGAGTAGATTGCAGAGCATCATAAGAAGAATGAGGAGAAGGATAAGGATATACAAAGTTTGAATCAACAGCTCTAGATTGAAAAGGCTAAATCTTCTGGTTTTTCCAAATTCGGGCTCAAGAAAGTAAGAAAGGAATTGCTCTCTGAAGTGATAGAGAAATGCTCAGGGCTACAACTTATTATTGACTATTTAGATGATGCAAACCATTTGCTCCAAATTATTCAAAAGGATTTGGAAAAAATCACTAGAGTTACAACCTATGGTGATTCCCACTAAGCAACTTCACAGGCTAGTAGATAGTAGACTCAGTGATTCTGCTAAGCCAATTCCTAATAAGGAGTGGAACATTGCTAGGGTTACTGCTAGAATTATAGTTGAAGGAGTAATCAAGGATGTAGTGGATGTTAACAAAAAAATGATACAAATTTGTTTTAGAGGGTTATGGATGGAAGATCACAACTTACTTTCAGTTGAAAAAATCAAGAAAAGTACTGAAGAGATCTTACAAGATGAATCTAAAATTGATGCTCTAGAGGAACCAATTGACCAAGAGCAGGCTTCACAAATGATAATTTATTTCACCAGGCTCAGAGACCTCATGGAGGACCTGGTAAACAAAGGAAGTTCTACTTATTTTTGGTGAACTACAATACATTTACAAGAAAATAAAAGAGACTTCCAATCCCTCATAAACAACCTGGAAATAAGCCCTATAGACCTTGAAACTGATGGTGCAGTTGTTTGGTGATAGTATAGTAGAGGAAAATAAGGAGCAATCTTCTCCAAAGGAAGAAGCTAAGAAATATGCTGAGCAAGAAGAGGATAATGTTGAGAAGGAGGTCCAGCAATAAGAAGAGTTGAATAGAGATGTTGTGGACCCTGAAGGGGCACAATCTTAGCAATTTTTGTTTTGTACATATATAGTCATAAGTTTTGTATTTTTTTGTTTGATTCATTTTTACTCTGACATGGTCATAAAGAAATAATAAAAGCATGAGTCCATAAAGAGACAAAAAATAATAGTTTTTGTGTGAAGGTATTTTTATCATGAATTGTAAGAGGGCTTTATAAGGAGAAAATAGTTGTGTTTTTGATGGAGCAGTGAGGCAGTTTTGCTGGAATGGCATAGACTAGGATGCATGGAGCATAGTCTCGATATGAAAATTTATCCTCGAAGATGACTATAAAGTTTTCAGAGGGTAGAGTTCATATAGAAGTTATTCTTTAAAGCATTTTTTGAAGAGAAGCATTTTTTACTCCCGATGCCCAATGGATAAGACTCTAAGTTCGATGGATTTATGATAAAATCCACCTGGGAGGCACCAAAATGTAGGTCCTAAAGTTCCACATCCTTAGAAAACATTGCAAATTTATTATAAGGTATGTAAGTTCCATTCCGCACACTTTTTAGTGTATTTTGGAGTGGATCCACTACATTAGTTTCCTAATCTGCCAACACTTAGTGTAATTTTTTCCAAAATCTGATTCCACTGGGTTTATAATGGAAAATGGTGTGGATTGGCGAATGGGTCCTAATTCTGCAAAAATTTTTGACAATGATGATGTTAGTGCAAAATAAAGTGTGGAATGGAGACCGAGAGCAATTTCTTGCATGCTCTGAGCGGTTGAGTGTCAATAAATCAAATTCTGTCGAGTTTATAATGTATTTAGCTGTGGATTGACGATAAAGATTAAGTTTACACTAACTCTAAAGCGGAATGGTGACAAAGCTCATTTTACACTACGATCGATACATATTGGATATAAAGAAATATTTACACTTGCCCAAGTGTGGATTCCCGATTCTGCAAAAGTTTTTAGCAAAGGTGACGTTAGCTCGCTTTAAAGTGCAAATTTCAGAAAATGTGAAGCCAAAGGAGAAAAATGGAAGGAAAAGGAGTGGATTGCATCATGCTCACATCTTAGTTTATTTTACATCAAAATACGATTTTTTAAGACCAAGGCTATAGTGATGGTGTTAGCAACTTCAAAGTGTGGAATGGTGTTTGGGTTTTTCTTGCCAATGTGCAGAGTGCCTTGTGAAGTTTTAATCGCAATCGTCCATGATGAAGATCGATGGTCCAATATTTATGGATATTATTAAAGGATTTAAAAGGTATTTTCTCACTATACCAGAGCACAATTAGTTGGAGAGCAGGAAGAAGAAGCGTCAAGGGTTTCCAAGAACAAGAACCTGATACAGTTGCAGATCTATGATGGAGTTGAGCTTCCAAGAACTATCTATGGATAAGATGCAATGTACAACTATTATAACCCCAAATGCCACCAACAAACCAGCAAGTTGCAGAGGTATGCTATCATGGCATAATTCTCACAACAGATTTCTTGGAGCTCCACAACTAGTAAGATGATGCCAACAAACTCTCTACTGAGCTGTAAATATACAATATTTGTAATGTCTCCTTAAAATATTCTTTCATTTACAAACTATAAATAGATGTTGAACCCTCATTTTTTAAGGTCGACTCTAGTGTGTTTGCTTACCCTACTATAAATATTCTTCTGATCTAATGGAAGGAGCATTACTTTGATTGTTCAAATCAAATTTGTCATCTTCATTATCTTGTGCAAGAGGTTCAAAATATCGAGCTATATTTTTGTTAATACTTGAATGGTTAGTTCATTATAGATTTTAGATTAGTATTTGTGAGAGTAGTTGAAATATATTATTTATTAGATATGTATTTCTAGGGAGTCTATTTTGGTTAAATTTAACTATTGGTTTATTCTGCTATTTGTATTATCAATATTGGATGTTGGAATTGCTTTCTGTATTATTTCTCTGTTTATAATTTAATGTGTGAAGGTTTCATTAATTTGGATAATGTGTATTTAAGTGATGGGACACTGGAAATAGCTTGTGGGAGCCTTTTTCTATAGTTGCCTATGTTGTTAGCCTATCCGACCATTATTTCTTTATAACATTTCTAACCCTAAACCTTTTCTAGCCCTTATATATAAACCCTATTGGAGCTTTAATTTAGTCAACACCATTTTAAGTTGACAAGGAACCAACCTAATTTGGAGGTTGGATTGAGGTTTTCTTTGATCCATCCAATGCTTGAGTTTCAAGCTGCAACTATCGAGTGAATACTTGGACATAAAATTGGAAGATAAACAGTTGCAGTCTCAAGTAAAGCTTGATGAAACTTTGGTGCCCAATAGTTATCAAGTAGAGCAACTCCAAATATGGGATTAGAAGGTTGCTATGAAATTTGAGCTTAGCCTCAGATATGGTCTTAAGGAATAAACTAAAATTTTAAGTATTCCAAAGAGAGGATGGAACCTCTATATTTTAAACAAGAAAGGCAAAAGATCTGCCTCCACTCTGGTTTATGGACAACATTAAATACATGGACCTAAGGATGGAAAGACTCATGTTGTAAAGTCATTAAGACTATGAATCCCCTTAGTCAAATGTATTATTGTTATGGGGTACTTAAACCCAATGTAAGAACCGAGCAATTTATGAATAAATGAAGGAAGCTATGTTTTTAAGCTAGGTTTTTTCCTACAAGGTTTTCCTAGGATAAATATTTTGTTGTGAATTATTTCGTGGTTATATTTATCAAGGAACACATCTCAATAAATTTGTTATCTTAGGATATTGATGGATGCTTTAGTTTTTATGCATTATCTTCTTGTTATGGAATTCATGGGATAATTAAGAGCTTATTTTGTCATGCCTAGATGATGTATATGGTATGGTGTTTTCATAAGTAATAGAAAGAAAAATTGAATAATTTATCTTAACACAAATATAGAAATGGTATATAATGGCAACTTCTTTAGTAAACAAAAATGTGGATTATGAAGTTGGATTACGTGTGAAAAACACTCATACTTAATCTAGCAATTATATTAAAGAGTGTATAGAAATAAATGAATGGACAAATTTTGTATGCTCTTATTAAAATAGACATGCTAGCACCTAGTATGTGGGAAGTAGAGGAGTGGGCTTTTGTAATTTGAAATTGAGCAAGACTCTTTTAGAGAAAGGACTATCTCATCCTAGGGATGAGAGTGATAGCCTTATCCTACCGTGCTTAGTATACCTACATGAAAAGACTAATGTATGATGTAGAGATTTGCATGTTCTATTCGATGGATTGAAGGAATTAAGCTAGCTCATTGGTATAATGGGAGTGATAGGTTAATCTTACCTACTACCGAGTACACTTGCGTAGAAAGACTTATGTAAGCTGTAATAATGGGTATGCTATTTATCTAGAAATATAGAGGTTGTGAGACACCTTGAAAGGTAAACTGATTAGCCAAGACAAGGTCATGAATACTCTGAACCAAACCCTAGATATCTAGGTTGGTAAAATGAAAAAAAAGCTGGAGTGGGAATTTTAGGTTGTGATATTTGGTATCAGAGTGCTTGGTTCATAGGGATATAAGCTTCTCTATGTGAGCTTAGATAGGGGTGTGTATTAAGATACAAAAAACATAAGGACTACACCTGCATTAATAAGTGTATCTTTTGAACTTTAACTCTTTGTATAGCTAAGATAATTGGATACTTAGTTAAGAGGAGGATTAATTCGAGAAGTAACTATGATATAAACCTCACTATCTCTCTTGTGTGTGGCCAAGGATAATTCCACAAAGGAGGAGGAGAGGAGGTGCTACTCCATCGATGAGGCAGATATGAAAAACCAATGTTGAGGGTAGAATATTGAATGTAGAAACAAATAATCCTAATAATGAAAGGGATGATATCCTTGAAATAGTTGTCTTACTATGTGAATATATGGAAACACAAAGGCAACTATTGGAAGCAATAGTAAATCATGATACTCAAGCTGGGAACTCTAAGATAGAACAGGTTAATGAACCCCTTTCAGAGGCACAATGGGCCAGAAATCGACTTGAGGTATAATTGGGTAGGGATATGTAGCATTTAAAATCCTTCAAGTTCAATGGAGAGGAAGGTAGTGATGCGGTTGAGGCTTGGTTGAAATAGATAAATATTTTTTGCAATATAAATAATTATTCCATCAGGACACAAACATCATATGCCACTCTCCACTTATAGGGTGTTGTTTTGGATTGGTAGGATATATTTAGTGGGGAACAATGAATTGAGGTTGTAGTTTATCTAAAATGGGAAGACTTTGCTATAGCCTTTAAGGGAAGGTTCCTCACTGAGCACTTTTATACCCAAAAGTTTGAGGAGTTCACTAATATGAGACATGGGAACAAGATAGTAGAGGCATATTACCAAAAATTTGTCAAGCTATTGAAATATGTGCCCACTTATAATGAGAAGATGAAGGTTCATAGGTTTATACTAGGAGAAGACCCTAGGGTGGGGCATGAGGTGAATATGCATGAACCTAGTACATTTTAGAAGGCCTATGATCTAGCCAAGAAGGCTGAGACTTACCTTAAACCCTACTTTGACTATGAAGGGTTACCTAAACAAGGTAGAGAGGTACTGAGGAAAATAAATAGCGCAAGCTTCATGAAATGGGAAGAAGAACAACTAAATAAAATATCCAATAGTCATGATAGAAGAAATTAAGAGAAATAGGGAAAATTTGGGAGGAGGTTCCATGGAAATAATCATAATTCTACCAATCATTACAATGGTAATAACAAACCATTATATTAGGGTCAGGCTAACCCCCATTAGCAATGAAAGCAAAGAAAGGAAGAAGCAAAAAACTCATCTAGGACCTAATACTAGATGCTTTGATTATGGTGGACCACACTATACTAAAAATTGTCCACTCAAATCAAGACCAAGTTTGAAAGGAAAGGAACTGACTTACAAAGAACCTACACACAAGGAATGAACTCACAAGATCTATGTAGTGATAGGAAGTTAGAATCTAGAAGGACAAGCCACACTGCTACTTATAAGGGGTAATATTTTTGGTAGAAATGTTAAAATTTTGATTGATAGTGGAGCTACTGATAGCTTTATTTCCTCTAATTTGATTAAATATATACCAAAAATACCATGAATTTTGGCACACGGGTGTAAGTTCAAGTATGTTTTAGGAAAAACCTACTCTGTGAATTAGTGCTATCGTATGACTGAAATTACCTTACCTAGTAGTATGACCATTGGATGTCTATATGCAGCACCACTACATGCTTTTGATATGGTCCTAGGAATGGATTGGTTACAAGCACATAAGGATATAATTAATTTTTAGGAAATATAGATTGAGTACTCAAAATATGGCAAGAAAACATAGAAATTTTATAACCTACAAGGGGCCTTTCAACCCCAAATCCTCTCAATAATGCAAATTAAGAAATCCATAAAAAGGGGAGGAACAATTTATGTAGTAAAACTGAATGATATAGAAAATGAAAAGAAGGAAGAGGTGTTTGGAAAACACCTAGTACTCTAGGAATTTAGGGATGTTTTTCCAAAATATTTACCTGGATTACCTCCAAAATGTGAATTTGACTTCACAATTGAGCTTAAAATTGGGGTAGAGCCTATTCATAGGGATCCTTATAGAATGAACCCCATTGAGATGCAAGAGTTGAAAGTACAATTGCAAGGGTTTTTGGAGAAAGGTTTGATTAGACCAAGTGTATCACCTTGGGGTGCACCTATTTTTTTCATAAAGAAAAAGGATGGTTCCTTGAGGTTATGCATAGATTATAGAATGCTTAACAAGGTAACTTTTAAAAATAGATATCCTCTACCCATAATTGAGGATCTATTTGATCAATTGAGGGATGCCACTATCTTTACAAAGATTGATCTAAAATTTGGATACCATAAATTGAGGATCCGTGAAGAGGATACCCATAAGACAACTTTTAAAACTCGATATGGACATTATGAGTTCACTATATTACCTTTTGGTTTAATGAATGCTCCAACAACATTCATGAATTTTATGAATAGAATTTTTAGGAAACACCTGGATTGATTCATTCTTGTGTTCTTGGATGATATTTTTATTTATTCCCAAAATAAGGTAGAGCATGACAGACACCTTAGGATCATGTTGGAACTACTAAGGGAGAATCAATTATATGGGAATCTATCTAAATGCATCTTCTACGAGTCAAAAGTTCAATATTTAGGACATTATATCAGTTGAAGGGATAGCTATAGATCCTACGAAGATAGAAGCCATACTGAATTAGTCGGTGCCTAAAAGTGTGATCGAAGTGAAAGGCTTCATGGGTCTAATTGGATATATAGGCGCTATGTGAAATATTACTATAGGATAGTAGCTTGCAATAAAAAACCTTCAGTGGAAGATAAAGGAGTTCAAATGGATAGACAAATGTAAGGTAGCTTTCAATTTTCTCAATAAAAAACTCACTATAGCTCCCATATTGAAAATCCTAGATCCTTAGGGTAGTAAAAAAAATTGTATAGATGCATAATTGGAAGGTTTAGAAGGAGTGATCTTATAGAATGAAGTAGTGGTGGTCTATGGATCAAGGAAAATCAAAAGGTATGAGGTCAACTACGCTACCCATGACTTGGAATTGGTAGTAGTAGTGTACACCCTCAATATCTGGTGACATTACTTGGTAGGAGGACCCTTTGAGTTGAGAACAAACCACCAAAGTCTAAGATACATATTTACTCAACCTTTGCAATATGCAAGGCAAATAAGGTGGATGGAATTCCTTACCGAGTATGATTTTGACGTTGAGTACATCAAAGAGAAAGAAAATAAGGTTGATGATGCTCTTAGTAGAAGGAGATACATAGCTGCTCTAACTTGCATCCATGTAGATTTTATGGAACAAGTCAAGAGGATGCAACATCAGGATGTGTATTGCAACCAAATTTGGGAAAATATGGAAAATAAAATTGATGAAAATAAGTATTTTATCATCAAGGATGGTTTCTTATGCTTCAAGGAAAGGGTAATGATTCTTGAGGTTGGTGATCTGAGAAAAATGATCATGATTGAAGCTCATACATATCCATATTTTGCTCACCCAGGAGGGGTAAAAATGAGATAGAATATGAAGAAAACCTTCCATTGACCAGGAATGAAAAGAGAAATCAATGAATTTATCACTCAATGTCTTGAATGCAAAAGAGTTTAGGCTAAGAACATACATCCTACAAGATTGTTATATCCTCATGATGTACTTGCACAGAAATGGTAGGTGATTTCTATGAATTTCATTGTAGGTTTACCAAATACTAGGTTCCAGTATGACACAATCCTAGTTGTGGTTGATAGACTAACCAAGGTTATCCATTTCATACCCAGGAATACCAAGGATGATGCTATGATTATGGCTAATAGATTTGCCAAAGATATTTTTAGGCTTCATGGTTTTCCAGAAGTGATTATTTCAGATAGAGACTCAAAGTTTACTTCTAAGTTTTGGAAAACTTTACAAAGTGTTATTGGTACTAGGTGAAGTAGGGAAAAGTGGTGCACCTAATTATGAGCAACAATATGTGTATCTATCCTATCTCGCTTATGAGCATCAAACGGAAGCATGCATATGAAAATGAAGCAAAACCAAACAATAAGGAATGAAATGAAATGAGTCTCTTCTTTATTAATTTGGTGGATCAGATCCAAGGTTACATAGCAGTCCCCTTGAGGGCTCAAAGGTGATACAATTGTTACAAATTTTGGGGTGCCCAAGGATCAAATCCTCCAAGAAATTCGGGTGCACATCCAGTGCTTTCCTCATACCCACAATCGAGGTGGGTGGGCCAATGCCACCACTGCTTGTATCTTCAATATATGATGTCTGATATTCCTTCCCAATGCCTCTCAAGAACCTGCACCTACACACAAGGAAGAAAAAAGGGTCAAATAGCAAGGGTGTGTGGAGGGAAACATGCAATCCCCACAGGCACAAAATGGCACATATATTAAAAATATGTCAAATCAACTCATAATGCTATGAAACTTTATGGGGATGTTTAATAAGAGGTTTTGAGGGGATATCACTAAAAAATATCAGAAATTGCATCCATGGACCCCTCGATTTTGCGTTGCCCGCCTACAACCTACGAAGACCAAGACAAGCAAATCCCGCACCTAGACATGTCCAAAACATATGAAATTTGGGGAGAATGCATAAATAATAATTTTAAGACAAACCATATGGTTATATTTCCAAAATGAGGCGCAGATCCACCTACATGCAACTAGGGTGCCCGTGTGGGCCCTACGAACCTGTAAAACCTTAAAAATGCAATATCTCGGCCAATTTAACTCCAAATTACATGAAATTTAAACCACAAAATCATATGATAGTCTAGAATAATATCATTAAAAAATAGTAATAAAATTATGCAAGGATTTATCCTCATCCCGGGGGGCGGTGGTGACTACAACTAATTGGGGGGCACCCTAGGAGGGGATACCCACCAATTCTGCCCACATTTTGCTACCAATATCACTGGGTAATGATCCTAAACACTATAGGGGGTGTTTTCATCGAATTTGGTGAATAAATTCACCCGGATGGAAAAATTATGCTCAAAGGACCCTCTTGAAGTCACCCGGTAACCTCCTTCGCAAAAGGGAGATTTCGAGGGCAAGAAGGCACAATAAAGTGAGGGGAAATATCGGTAGCACTCCATTGCATATCCTAGAACTCCTATATATGTTTTTGTGTTGATATTGAACCCATTTTATAGCCCAAAGGGGCTCATGTGCAAAAAGGCATGTGAGGGCATGCATGGCAGGAGGTGCCACTTGTCAAACAGGAGGCATGCAATGGATGTGGAAGAGAATATCCGATTTTGGCCTCCATTATAAGGTATTTCATAAGGATGCAGTGCCCTCTGACCCACATGCTTCATTTTGTGGGGTAAATGGCAGTTTCTAGGTGCCATTTGTCCCAATTTTAACTTTTTCTGGGTCAAACTTGCTCACCGTCCCACCCTGGGACGATGGCTCACCACCGTCCTAGGGTGGGACGGTGGGAATCTACCACCATCCCAGGGTGGGATGATGGTGAATTTTGGGCCAAAACCTCCCAAAATTGGGCCAAAAGCCTCCAAAACCTCTTTCAGAGTGGCTAGAACCACTGTGAGCCTTCTAAGGGCTGCCCAAGGGGCCATATGATGTCAATTTGATCATTGTTTGTGGATGCTTAATCGGGTTAACCATATTTTAGTGTCTATAGATGCCCCTTTTTGAGATGCGTTGTGTGCAGCACAACGCAATAGATAACTAGAATGTTGAATGATTAAGGTTACTCGCTAACCTAACCAACTTTAGATGCCCCAAACATGAAAAGGGCATGCATTCTTGAGTCCTTATTTTTGACTCGCTAAATGAGCGTGCCTAGGCTTAAATATTTTCCATCATGAAGGGACAAGACCCATTACTTCATGATGCTAATAATGTCAAGTGTTATGATGTGATAATGTGTGCTTGTTTGTTGCCCCAATTGTCTTGCTCAAAGATTCGTTGAACGATCACAATTTGCATAATTGAGTGTGTGCTTTCTGATTTTTTATTTTGATTATGAATTTTTTAAGCATGACTACCCCCTCAAGCGATGATTTGTTGAGGGAATGACCTAGTGAGAAAAGTGACGAGTCACTTGACCCAGATTTGACTTAATTTTGGTGGGTTTTGGATATTTTCTTTAGCTTTTTGTGTTTTAATTGTTTTTGAATTTTTGAGTTTTGATGAGATTTCATAGAAGAATACCTCATCAACATTGGATACCCCAACCATGGAAAGGGGTATGCCTCTCGTAATTAATACCTTTGACAAGTTAAGGAACTTTATTTTGGTGTTCTTTGGCATATTGGCAAACAAGCTTAAGTCTAATCCTAGCCTTGGTGGCAGTTGGAAGATGATCTCAAGTCTACGCTTTAGCCTAGCCTTTATGGCAATTAGGAGATAAGCTTAAATCAAATCCTAGCCTTGATGGCAATTTGGAGATAAGCTTAAATAAAATCCTAGCCTTGATGGCAATAGGATATAAGCTTAAATCAAATCCTAGCCTTGATGGCAATAGGAGATAAGCTTATTAGTTTGCTTGAATTTGATTTTGATCTTTTGCTTATTTTCCCCAAGCAAAGGGGGTGCATTACTGTCTTTGGCAATGATTTGCAAGACGAACATGATTAACTTGATTAAGTTATCCATTGTTTATTTGGATTAAACATGTTGTTATTATGACCAATGGACTTAGTGGATGCCATTGGGGCATTTGGGGTGACCAAAGGGTTTATGGATACCTTTGGAGCTTTTGGGTGACCAAAGGGTTTATGGATACCTTTGGGGATTTTTGAGGTTGATTGCTTAACTGTTTGATTGTTGATTAGGGGAGGTATGATACCAATAATGCCCCAGTTGATGTTACAAAAATATTTGCTTGATTTGCAATTATGATAATTTGGAGCGTTAGATGCATTATGTGTTATGATCTATGGATGCATTGATGGATGCATGTGTTGTACTATGATGTTATTTGATGATATGCAATGTGTGTATGCATAATGAAATGGATGATCTATTGATGTGTATTGATGGAATATGAACACTATATGACATACTATGTTAACACCATAGACTGTATAGAATTCATCAATTCATGTGGAATATTGTCATGAGACTATGTAATGGATTTGTGCAAATGGAAACTAACATACATGTGATAAAATGGAATGAATAAAATGAATGTTCTAGAAGGCCTATGAGGTTTTCATGAGACTCAAACAATCTAGTCAACTGATCAAAAGTTGTATACTAACCATGCAGGACTTTTTGACAAGGTATGAATCTGCTAGGATGACCAAGGTACTTCATATCCCTGTGTGTGCAAGTGAGTTCATTCCTGTGAGATGCATAAGGATACCACCAGTGCCAAGCAGGATCTCAACCAAACATGTACTGAGGATCACCCAATGAATGCCACCATCCTATATTTCGTACTAAGTATGACTAGACCACTAGGCAATCTAGGTTACCAAAGCTAGCTCATCCACATGCAAACATTGGTCTACACATATGCCCAAAAGCTAATGTGGTAGACATATCATCATGCGGGAGGCTACCGCCATTGATGGATAGGCTATCCACCAAATCCATAATGAGGATCACCTGATGGTTTTCCAAATGCTGAGAGTTCCAGGGATTCAAGTTTGACCCCCTACTTTCTTCAACTTTATTGGGATACTTGCTCTCATATAGAGTGATAAGAATCATTGTTTATTTTTCTCTTTTTAGTGATAATAATCACTGTTTATTTTGAGTTTTTTTATTTTTCTCTTGAGCAAGGGATTTGAATTTTGAGCGATGGGGATCACTGTTTCTTGTGCTTTTTTATGTGTGCACTTTTTTTATTTTTGTATTTTTGTACTTTGAATTTTTGCTTTGTGGGGGTTTGCAAATTTAGACTGTTGCAAACATGTGACAATGTGGGATTTTGATGACAAAAAAATGGGGGAAAACCACTTATTGTTGTGGGGGGAATTGGGTAGGGGAGAACTTATCCTTTTGCCAACTCTCAACATTCTTGAACCATTCACACAAGGGGATGAGCAGGATGACCTTTTCACGTAAGGTAACCTAGACCACTTCATGGATTTCATCTTTATTTGCACAAAACTTGGATTTATTAATGTGAAATGTGTTGGGATTTGATGTACACAAGGCACAATCTAAGCAAGACTCTACCTCCTAAAAATCTCACTAGCCTTCTACAAAATATGAGTAGATACTGGATATGGCTGAGTGACCAAAAACCCTATTGACATTCTAAAACAAATGGCTAAGTGAAGGGAATAGACACGACTATGGAAATGTATGAAATGTAGATGGAAATGATAAGTAACTATGGAATGAGATGAATGATGACCTTGACAACATTGATTTTGAATTGTGACTAGTGTACCATATTAGTGCTAGACATGTATGAGCCACTCTAAAATGTAAAGTGCTAATGATGAATATGCCTAAATGCAAGCGACGATAAAATGCAATGGGATGCAATGTGATGTGATGCAATATTTTTGAATTTTTAAAATTTTTATAATGTTTTTTTTTATTGATATATATATGTATGAAAGTGCAATGCGATGCAATGTTTTTGTATTTTGATGTTTTGATGATGTTTTTGAATTTTTGATTGATATATATATATATATATATATATGTATGTACCTATGACCAACGGGTGTATTAGGGGCCATTGGGGCATTTGGGGGGACCAAAGGGCTTATGGATGCCTTTGGGGAATTTTGGTTAACCTAGATGGTTCTAGACCGTCTAGGAGCATTTAGGTTGACCAAGCTGGATATAGGCACCCTTGGAGCATTTTTGTTTGACCTAGACGGTGAAAACCCGCTAGGAGCCTTTTGGGTGACCTAGATGGTCAACGACACTTATAAAGTGTCTACGAATGCCTAGGGGTATTTTTTTGTGACCAAAGGGCTTATGGATGCCTTTGGGGCTTTTAGGGTTGACCTAGATGATCGTAGATAGTCTAGGAGCATTTTTATTTGACCTAGATGGTGAAAAATTGCTAGGAGCCTTTTGGGTGACCTAGAAGGGCAACGACACTTAAAAAGTGTCTACGACTACCTAGGGGTATTTGGTTGTGACCAAAGGGCTTATGGATGCCTTTGGGGCTTTTAGGGTTGACCTAGACGATCGTAGATAGTCTAGGAGCATTTTTATTTGACCTAGATGGTGAAAATTTGCTAGGAGCCTTTTGGGTGACCTAGACGGTCAACGACACTTAAAAAGTGTCTACGACTGCCTAGGGGTATTTGGCTATGACCAAAGGGCTTATGGATGCCTTTGGGGCTTTTAAGGTTGACCTAGATGATCGTAGATAGTCTAGGAGCATTCTAGGTTGACCAAGCGATATGTAGATACCCTTGGAGCCTTCTAGGTTAACCAAGTGATATGTAGATACCCTTGGAGCCTTTTTGTAACTTTGCTTACTTTGTGTTCTTAGGAGGAAGGTGCAATACCTTGTATACCCCCAACATTTGTGGTGATCAAAGGAAGTGAGGAAGGTGTGATACCTTTAGAATCCCCAATTTTTACTATGATTGATGCAATGTTAAATAGGACCTATCCTAATGCAAGTATAATGGCTGAAAAATACCTAATGCAATGCAATTAAAGTATGAAAGGGTACATGCCAAATGTTTTTGTGTTTTAATGTTTTGAAATATTTTTGAAATTTTTATTATTTTGAATGTTTGTGGATTTTGACATTTTATGATTTGTTTGGATTTTTGGTGTTTTAAATTGTTTTTGAATTTTGAGTGTTTTGCGAGGGGGAAGGCACGATACCTTAGGCACCCCTAGTGTGTGTGCTACTCAATGAAGGTGAGAAAGGTGTGATATTGTTAGAGTTATCACTATGATTCATTGGTTGTGATGTGGATGGTGGGTAAGGTATGCTACCTTTGGGTTGCTCAAAGTGGTTGGCATATGTTGTGCTTGCTTCGTGTATGGGCCAGAGGTCTTGGAAGTCTCCTATCGGTTGGTTGTTAGGAGCAAGAGGATTACCCATTGGAAGATCTTGCCTCTCGATCATATCCTGAACTAAATATCTAAAGGGATAACATGTCTAGATGTCATGACCTCTTTGTCTATGGTAAACACAATATAGATCTTTCTTGTGTGCCTTTGATCTATGTTTGTTAGGTTTCAATGGATGGATCTCGGGAAGCGTGATTTCTCGTGCCTCAAACAATCGATTTAATATTGATGCTAAGGGCTCTAAAAAATGAGTATATTGTCTTTGCTTTTGTTGCATATGGTTTGTGGCCAATGGAGGCTGAGCCTGGTAATTAGGTTGCACTAGTAATTGTGGTGGGGGAGCTTGGTGTAAGGGTTCAAGGATGCATAGAACCACTTGATTGATTGGGGTTACATTTTGCTGCGTGTTACCACCTTTAATGTTCTTGTTTGGCTATTCCCCCTTATGGAGTTGTACATCACCCTCCTGGACCTTGATGTCCTCAATGATTTGGGCTTGTGCTAAGGCCTCCTCAAATGTTTGATATCGTTGTAATTGTAAAAGAAGTGAAATCTGCTTTGAACAGCTTCTGGTAAACATTTGGATGAGTTTCATTATGGGTAGGGTGAAATGTAGTTTTAACATCACCTTTCTCCATCTATTACCATACTCCATGACTGGCTCATCATCAAGTTGATGAAGGCTAGACAAGTCAATCAAGTTTATCCTTTTCTTAGCACTAGAGGCAAAATGTCCCAAAAATGCATCGACCAATTGCTCAAAGGTGTTTATGCTATGACATGGTAGATGATTATACCATTCTAAAGTATCTCCAGATAATGTTGTAATGAAGATTCTCAACATCAAAGGGTCATAATCTTGAAGATGAGAGCACTTAAGAATGAAGCTTGCTACGTGCTCTTTTGCATCTTCATCATCTTTGAAATCTTCAAGTTTGGGCATCTAGAAATTTGATGGGTATATCAATGATGACACTGATGTATGTACAGGCTGATTACTAAGTTGCTTTAGTGTGGGTTTTTAATAACCCAAAATTTGATCTGGCTTTTCTAATTCCTTCAACTGATCAGCTAGCACTTTGCATGGCCCTGACAACATAATATGGTCATCCTGTTATCATCCTTGATTAGACGAAGGAGATCTCTTTTGATGTTGAGGTGGATGATAAGTATGATCATTAGGTACCTCATCATAACTGGGGTCAGGGTAGGCATCTATTTGATCCTGATGTTCCCATTGGGACTCTTCATATGATTCCTCCTCATATTGATCTTGGTACTGTTGATGAATATGAGGCTTTTGATGATAACTAGATAATGGTATTTGATATTGAATGCGAGTTTGGCGTGGCCAAGGGGGAATATTTTGAGATTGTATTGGGAATCTTGCCCGTTGTTGCATCCTATAGGTGCTAGGTGT
>JAQPPZ010005314.1:0-39721 GCA_028583015.1 Wollemia nobilis | reverse complement strand
ACAACCACACTATTTTTAGTAACTGACAACTATTTTTAGTAACTAACAAGCGCAAGGTTCAAACCATAAGGGTTGCTCCCACCAAACCTATTTTGCCTTGTTATTGTTGACCTAATGTGAAGGGGACCATCGATCACTCGGGATTCATACCATCATCATTGGTTTGACATGCACGTAAAGGATTTAGATTAGACAATTAACTTTGCAAACAGACTGCCCTCGAGGTTTGAACCTAGGTTTCTTCTTGATAAGTTCCTGATCAGAAAAACTTTTACCAATCCACCTAGCCCTCGAGGGCTTATTTTTTTATGTTTGATATAATTAATTTTTAATTTATATTTATATTTTTATTGTAGTAAGATGTAAGGTACAACTAGGGGCACAACTAGGGCCATCCTAATAAATAAATGACATTGAACTATTATTTAATTTTAACTAGCAATTTTGGGGTCTCCAAGTATTATTATTATTATATAGGGGTTTTTTCCACTGGCCCATCTCGATAAGTATTTAATTTTCACTAACAATTTTGGGGTCTCCAAGTATCATTATTATTATTGTATAGGGGTTTTTTCCACCTATTCCATCTCGATAAGTATTTACTCTAGTGAGGGGGACCTGGAGGGGCTTGGGATTGGAACTTCCAACCTCAAGATGACAAACACTCAGCAAAAAACTAATCAGTCTATGAAAACACAAGATTTCGGAAACAAAAAGGATAAACTAAAATGCGATGTAAACGAAACTAAAGATAACGCTTAAAGCCTATGTATTGAAAAATGCATGAAAAAGAAAGAACGTGAACCAATGAACACAAGATATAAAAGCAATATAAAATACGGCCCTTTTATTGATATGCTTTCAAATTTGTGTTACAATGCATCTCCTTCCTTTTCAGGGGATAGGAGCGTTAAATATTGATTCTTTACAACTTGTTTCAGAATTCCTTCTTCCGCATGCCCACACATAAGATGGGCAAACCAAAACGTTGTCGCCGCTTGTGTTGATGAAACTCGATTCTTCGTTGCTCCTATTATGTTGAAAATCTACGTTCAAAGAAACAAGAAAAAGAGTCAATAGCACCTGTATATGAAAATAAAAACTTGTGATTTTGAAAGCTTACTTTTTAATGAATGCAAAAGATAAATATAACGATGATTAAAATGAATCTAAATGAATTGAAAATTTGATGAAAGCATAAACTAATCACTAGAAAAACACTGCAAAAGAAACAGTCACCAAATTCGATACAGATCCGTATTCATTTCGGGGTGGGATGAATAAACCTGCAACAGACTGGTAATTGTTTCGGGGTGAAACGAATAAACCTGCAATAAGGCAGGGGGTGCCCGAAGGCAAACCGCCCGTCGGTTGAAACCTTGTTTCGACACCAATCCACTTGGGATGAGTCTGAAACCTGTTATGATGTGTTGTCGACAAATTGGTGGTATTTTGTAGCTAAAAATTGGGTTTTTGGTCTTGATTCGTGCTTCCAATAATCACCCAATAACCTCCCTTTCGAATGGGAGATTATGGATGTAAAAGCACAAATCGCAAGTAGGTATGTAAAATGGCAGCACTTCGTTGCTCAAATGCTCCTTCTTTGTCCATTTTGGGTGAGGAAACTCACCATTTTATAGACCCAAGGGGTCTCTTGAATTAACATGCAGAAGTGTTACTTAGCATGAATGCTTTTTTGTGAAGAGAAGACTTCTTCTTGATCCAGGGCTTCTTAACTGCCTTTGTGCATGTCTTTGCAACTGGTACTGTAACTGCCTCTGCATGCCTCTGCATGCTTAGAAAAGCTCACTCGAACTCCCATGCAATGAAGGGATAGTTAAGTGGTAGTTCTGAGTTGTCATGTGCTGAGGTTTTTTCTGGTCAAACCTGGTATTCGTCCCACCCTAGAGCGAGCATGAATTATAATTCCGTATTCATCCTCGGGTGAGACGAATAAGGAGCAGAGTGCCTGAAAGGTTCCAAAATGGTGTTTGACCTTCCAAAACTACTGTGAGAGTGGTTAGTACCATTGTTTAACCTCTGTGGGCTGCCCTGGGGGCTGTGTGTGTCAATGCGATCAGTGTTTGCAGTCACATAATCGAATTGGTGTTATTTTGGTGTCTATAGATGTCCCTTTTTGGGATGCACTGTGCGGGGCACAGTGCTGAGAAAAAATAGATAACCAAAGCACTAATGATTAGGGTTTCTTAGTAACCTAACAAAATTTTTATGCCCCAAGTATGGAAAGGGCATGCATTCTTGAACCCTTGCTTTCGATGAGCGAAGGAACTTGATTTCAAGTATTAACCTATTTCGATGAGGTGTGACTTGAACTTGGACATTGATCAGTCATGAATAGGCAAAGGGCACAACCTTTTGTCTATGGGAACCTTGAATTCATGATTCACGAATGCCAAGTGTTTGATTAGTTTGTGATTATTGCTTGTTTGCTGCCCCAAGCAGGAGCGTGATTGTATTTGTCAATGATTCTTTGAATGCATGCCATTGCCTTGATTGGGTGTGTATTTGTTGATTGATGACTAATTCTGACTACCCCCTCAAGTGATGAATCGATGAGGGAATGATCGACATGAGAAAAGCAACGAGTCGCTTGACCCAAGATGACTTAAGTGAGCATGCCTTCAGATGTTTTTCATTGAATGCTTAAGTAGTTTCCTGACATTTGGACATATTTTTGGTGGGTAAAACCCTTTTGGTGATGCCATTATGGGGTGAAAGTGTCGAAAATCCATCTTCCCGTGGAGCGGTCTGGCTATGATAACCTTCTTGGGGAAGTAGGAGAGTGACAATGTAGACCCCGACATCAGGTTTTCTATGCCAAGAGGTTAAGTGCAAGAGCACTTTTTTATGGCAATTTTTATTGCTCTTTTTGGTTGGTTTATGTGTTTTGTCTATTTTTGAGTGGGTTTTGACCCTTTTGTGACGTTGTTTGGGGATGAAATTATCGAAAATCCATCCTGTCGTGGAGCGGTCGGACTATGGTAGTCTTCTTAGGGAGTAGGATAGTGATAATTTGTGACCTCGACGTCAGTTTTGTATGCCATTGAATGTCCAACGCAAATGTGCCTTTGTTTGGCAATTTTATTACTATTTTTGGTGGGTTTCACCAATTTTTTTGATGCCGCTTGGGGATGAAATTGGTGAAAATCCGTCTTCTCGAGGAGCGGTCTAGATATGATAGCCTTCTTAGGGAGTAGGATAGTGACAATTTGTGACCCCGAAATCAGTTTTGTATGCCATTGAATGTCAGGCGCAAATGTGCCTTTTTTCGGCAGTTTTATTGCTATTTTTTGTGCATTTTGGATGTAGTTTTTGTTGTTTTTGATTTTTTTTGTGAGGTCAAAGGACCGTCTTATTGTAGCCTGAGGGCATTTTTGATGATATATACATAGATGATTTTCTTTTTGTTTATACATGTGTTGTGATTTTATCTTATGCACAGTGACTGGTGTTTGATGGATGTATGTTAAATTACAGTGATGTATGAATATACTGTGATAAATGCGAATGTTTCTAAGTTATATGATATGTAGATGGAATGGATGAAATGAGTTTTTGAGATTTGGCGATGGCACCATAGACTGTAAAGGAATTATGGTATTTTTTTCTAGGTGATTGCTTGTGGTAAATGACTATGCATGTATATATTTTGTGTTTGTGTATTTTCTGATGATGAAATAATGAATGAGATCACAGTTGG
Source organism: Wollemia nobilis (assembly GCA_028583015.1). Lineage (NCBI taxonomy): Eukaryota > Viridiplantae > Streptophyta > Pinopsida > Araucariales > Araucariaceae > Wollemia > Wollemia nobilis. Next base: position 36,000 of record JAQPPZ010005314.1, on the reverse strand, counting down.
TTTAAAATGTAGTTACGGTTTTCTGAGACTCATATGTTTTAACTAACTAGCCAAGACTGTACTATTATCTTACAATATTTTTGAGCAAGGTATGAATCGGACTTGTTTTTGACCAAGTTATTTCACATCCCTGTGTGTGCAAATGAGTTCGTTGATGTGGTATTTGTCAGGATACCGCCAGTGCCAGATAGGTTGTCAACCAAACCTATATTGAGGATCACCTAATTAGCTCCACTAACTCCTTTGTTGTATTTAGTCAGATTAATCTGCTTTGCTATCTAGGATACCATAAGCTGGTTCATCCACATGCAAACATTGATCTTTACACAAGTTAATGTGACAGATATATCATCATGCAGGAGGTTTGCCACTAGTGACCAATAGGCTATCCACCAAACCGATACTGAGGTTCACCTCATGACCTTCCGAATGCTGAGAGTTCTAGGGATTCAAGTTTGACTCCCTTATTTTCTTTATTTGTATTTGGATACTTGCTCTTTGATAGTGATAAAAATCATTGTTTGTTTTTGTTTTTCTTTTTGAGCAAGGGATTTGAATTTTGGAGTGATGAGAATCACTATTGCTTGTGCTTTTTGATGTATGCACTTTTTGGGATTTGATGTCAATTTTGGAGTATTGACATTTGCAAATTTTTGATGTTTTCCAAATTTTTGAGAACTTGGGATTCTTCGGGAATTGGGTAGGGAATATTCTTGTCCTTTTTCCAACTCTTAGCATTCTTGGGGTCATTCGCATAGGGGGATGAGCAAAATAACTTTTTCACTGTATGCTATCCTGAATTGCGTTACAGGTTTCATATTTCATTGACATAACTTGGGAGTTGTTTTTATGTGATTTTGAACTTGTGATGGGATGCTACGTAACAAGGTGTATTTCAAGTGTGACTCTACCTTTGTAACATCTGTCTGACTTTGTACAGTTATTGGCTAGAAATCTAAAGACAGTTGAATGACGACAACTCTTGATACATTAGAAGACAACTGACTTATGATATGGTGAAATAGTGAATGACGTTTATGTTTGTTGTATGGTTTTCAAAATGGAAAATGTGAAAGGTGGTGGTTTTTCCAAGTAATGACAGTCTATGGTTCCTTTGAACCATATGACTAACAAATATGCAATGGATGGATGTGATGCCTATGCAGCTATTTTTTGTTTTTTTTTTTGTATATATATATTTTTTTAATTTTTGAAGCATGCATGAAAGTAAAATGCAGATTTTTGTTTATTTTTGATGATTTTTTTGTTTTTGAATTTTCTTGATGATGACCAAGTGATTGCGAGAATCCTTGGAGATGTTTGGTTTTACCAAAGGGATTGTAGGCACCTTTGGGGCATTTTTGGGGTTGAAAAAGCGATTGCGAGAATCATTGGAGCTTTTTATTTGACCAAAGGGTTTATTTATGGAGAGCCAAGCTTGCTCAAACCAATTCTCATTCAAAACTTGGAAAATATTACCTCACAAACCCTCATTTTGTGGCTATATAGCCAAAAAAAACCCTAAAAATTGAAATGAGTCGGATGGGGCCCAAAATTGGGGTGCACATCCCTCTTACAATAGACAAGCCAAAAATAAAGTTTCAAGTCCTAAATCTAAATAAATTAGGAGATATTAACCTTCGAACAACTCAAAAAGCATAAAAAATTAGGTGAGTAATTTTAAAACCTAATTTCGGGACACTAGATGATAGAATTTGGCCCCGAAAACTGGATTTTTTTGGAAAATAGGACTCTAGAGAGTCATATTTGTTTAAAAATGTCCCAAATAGATCCCTTTCAAATTTCACATCAGTCAGAGCTACGGTTGAGAAGTTATGGCCCCAAAAAAATGCACTAAAATTTAGGAAAAAATAAAATTTCCCACATTTTGTTGGATTCTCCTACATCATTGATGGGCACTTTTGGGGCACTTTTGGGTTGACCAAAGGGTTCATGGACACCTTTGGGGAATTTTGGGGTTCAACAAGTGATTATGGGAATCCTTGGAGCTTTTGGGTTGACCAAAGGGTTTATAGATACCTTTGGGGCATTTTGGGTTTGACCAAGCGATTATGGGAATCCTTGGAGTTTTTGGGTTGACAAAAGGGTTTATAGATACCTTTGGGGCATTTTGGGTTTGACCAAGCAATTATGGGAATTCTTGGAGCTTTTGGGTTGACCAAAGGGTTTATAGATACCTTTGGGGCATTTTGGGTTTGACCAAGCGATTATGGGAATCCTTGGAGATTTTTGGGGTGGTCGACTCGCTCTTCGGGGGATAAAGGTACCCCCATCTTGATGATATGTGTTCTCCAAATCTGGATCTGGAGGTATTTGCACAAATGTATCGGCCCTATGTGTTGATAAGAGGACAGGGTCTACCCTCGGCACTGATATCGCTATAGGGTCTCTGGGTGAAAGGTGCTCTTTGCATGCCCAGAGTGGTGGATGTAACAGTTGGTCCAACTATGTTGGATTTAGGTGCCACCTATGCCCTGGCCTTATGTTTAACTTTTGAAGTGCATCATCAGTATCCATGGGGTGTGGATGTTGTCACATGTGATTAATGTCGACCATCTCTGTTTCATCCTCATCCTCGACTAGTGAGTCAAGCTCATCAGAATCTGGTGATTCTGATACATGGAAGACTCCATCATTGGGTAGCGCTATGATCAGAGTCTGATCCCCTTCAAAATGAGCCTCACGTAAATTGGGCTTTTGGAGCTCCAAAACCTTGGTCTCTATCGACTCTCAGTGCTCTAGCACTTTGCATGTATCGGGGATTTGAGCTCCTCCTCCTTAGTTTGTTCCCGTTGCGGGTTGTGGGGAACTTGAGGCCCATGGAGGGGTAGCTGGATGGTGCCCCCCATGCCTTGGTAGGGCATTTCAACCTACTATTATTCTCGCTAAAATTCCTCAGAGGCTTCTTGAGGAATTTTTGAGGGTGGCCCATGAACTTGGGTGGGTGCCTGAAGAAGGCACCTATCATTGGTCCTAGGAGTGGCCTCCCACTCAAGTCTAGGAGGCATTTGGGGCAGCACTTGATAAGTTCATAGAGACCTGTCTCGCACCTAGGTGTTATGCCTCTCATAATGTTTTATCTTATGCGTGCGAGGGGTTGGAGTATTTTCCTGCATAGTGTTCTGGAGTAACTCACCCATCTAGCACTGAATGCACTCCTTTTTTAGATGATATAGTTGCTCTAACTGCTATCGATCTTGCTCAAGCTGTGTGAGTTGTGCTTGGTGTGCGACATGTTTGGTAAACTCCAAGTCAATTTGTCCTGTCATCCTATGTCTAGAAGGCCTATATGCTCCCCCTATATATCTATCTCGGTCGTGGTGATCTAAGATCTCTATAGGTCGCCTCCCTCTATTAAGGGTATTAGCATTCCCCCGAGGCTTTGGCCTCAATAGGTGATCCTAATAGCTAGAAGGTGTGGAGGTGCATTGCTCCCATGTTGTATATTTCTCTTAAGGGACGTAATGGTCTTCCTCATATTCCCCTTCGTATATGTGAAAGGGGAGGGCGGAATTGGCTTGCCCAGGTTTAAGAGCCTTGTGCTCTAGATGTTGCTTATTGTTTCTAACATTGATGCATGCTAAAGGAGGCATGACAAAATCATAAGGTTCCTCCTTGGGGACCTTAGGTTGTTCTAGCGCTTCATTGCATGGTGGGTACTCATATCTAGCCTCTAGGGGTGTTTTATTTTGGACGTACTCTTCCTGGAAGAGTGTGTGTTCAAAGAGGGTGTCCCTTGAAGGGGTGCCTCTATGGTCTCTTTTTGTCGCGACGCGAACGAGACTATTTAATTGAGTTTGCCTAAAAGGCGGTATGACCAAATATTTGGAGCTGTATCAGAGGCGACTTGTGCCCCCTTGTACCCTCTCTATAGCTTATGCCCGTGCTTGGGCTTGGCTATGAGTGAATACCATGGCGATGACTCTCTACGAGCTATGTAAATTTTTTATATTTTTTGATTTTTTGATTTTTATGCTACACTAAGTAGAAAAGATCACACACATGCAAGCAATGATTATATATTTTAAAGATTAAAAGTGTGCCCTAAATCTGGTTTAGTGTGTTTTGATGTTTGTTTTTGAAAGATTTTTGAAAAATGTTTAAATGTAGTATGAAGGCTCTTATGACTCCCATAAATGGTCACCCCTTCAATATACCATTGCCAGGCCGATATACCAACCTCTCTATATACCCGCCCTTACGTGAGGGAAACTATTGGTACGTGAGAGCAGATGGTATGTGGTACATAGGTGGTACGAAAGGGGAATCGCCCTGTTTATGACACCTACCATAGAAGACTTATCCTCATGCGCTAGGAATCACCCTAGCTACACTTGGTCAGCTTTCGTCAAGATTTACGTCTAGCAACATTCGCGATCGGGGTAATGTATGCAAATATTCAAGCCAACGTGATGATGAAATCCACCATTGGTCTTGCTTAAGGGCTGGGGTTTTCTGACCATCTCCTTGGTTTAATTCACCACGTGATGTGTGGGGTTCTTTTTATCTTGCAAAAATGAAATAGGAAACCAAAATAAAACTTTCCCTAAGCAATACAAGAACTGAAAAACAGAAAATAGAAAACAAAAAATTGATAGAGGCTTTTTAAAAACCCCTACCTCTTCTCTGCCCAAAAGGGTGTCTCTGATTTGCTTTTCTAAAAAATGCACAGAGCGCTATTCATCCCTAGGTGAGACGAATAATAGAATAGTATTCTTTCTAGGGTAGGATGAATTCCTATTCGCCCCTGGGTGAGATGAATCCCAATCCTGTAATCGTCACAGACCGAAATGAGTAACAGTCTAATGATTGAAAAATAGGTACCTGTAAACAAAACAAGCAATTTCAGATAAGAAATCTAACCTAAAAAAAAAAAAAGAGGACAGAGGTCCCACTATTATCGCCATTGAAAACACGAGATTCCGGAAACAAAAAGGATAAACTAAAATGCGATGTAAATGAAACTAAAGATAATGCTTAAAGCCTATGTATTGAAAAATGCATGAAAAGGAAAGAACGTGAACCAATGAACACAAGATATAAAAGCAATATAAAATATGGCCCTTTTATTGATATGCTTTCAAATTTGTGTTACAATGCGTTTCTTTCCTTTTTAGGGGATAGGAGCGTTAAATATTGATTCTTTACAACTTGTTTTAGAATTCCTTCTTCCACGTGCCCACATATAAGATGAGCGAACCAAAACGTTACCGCCGCTTGTGTTGATGAAACTCGACTCTTCGCTGCTCCTATGATGTTGAAAACCAGCGTTCAAAGAAACAAGAAAAAGAGTCAATAGCACCTATATATGAAAATAAAAACTTGTGATTTTGCAAGCTTAATTGTTAATGAATGCAAAAGATAAATATAATGATGATTAAAATGAATCTAAATGAATTGAAAATTTGATGAAAGCATAAACTAATCACTAGAAAAACACTGCAAAAGAAACAGTCACCAAATTCGATACAGATCCGTATTCATTCCGAGGCAGGACGAATAAACCTACAATAGACTGGTAATCATTCCGGGGTGAAATGAATAAACCTGCAATAAGGAATGGGGTGCCCAAGGTCAAACCACCCGCCGGTTGAAACCTTGTTTCGACACCAATCCACTTGCGATGAGTCTGAAACTTGTTATGATGTGTTGTCGACAAATTGGTGGTATTTTGTAGCCAAAAATTGGGTTTTGGGTCTTGATTCGTGCTTCCAATAATCACCCAATAACCTCCCTTTCGAATGAGATATTATGGATGTAAAAGCACAAATCACAAGTAGGTATGTAAAATGGCAGCACTTCGTTGCTCAAATGCTCCTTCTCTGTCCATTTTGGGTGAGGAAACTCACCATTTTATAGACCCAAGGGGTCTCTTGAATTAACATGCAGAAGTGTTACTTAGCATGAATGCTTTTTTGTGAAGAGAAGACTTCTTCTTGATCAAGGGTTTCTTAACTGCCTCTGTGCATGTCTTTGCAACTAGTACTATAATTGCCTCTGCATGCTTAGAAAAGCTCACTCGAACTCCCATGCAACGAAGGGATAGTTAAGTGGCAGTTCTGAGTTGTCATGTGTCGAGGTTTGAATTTTTGCTGGTCAAACCTGGTATTCATCCCACCCTGGAGCGAGCATGAATTACAAGTCCGTATTCATCCCTGGGTGAGACGAATAAGGAGCAGAGTTCCTGAAAGGTGCCAAAATGGTGTTTGACCTTCCAAAACTACTGTGAGAGTGGTTAGGACCACTGTTTAACCTCTGTGGGCTGCCCTGGGGGTTTTGTGTGTCAATGCGATCAGTGTTTGCAGTCACATAATCGGATTGGTGTTATTTTGGTGTCTACAGTCTACTACCTCCACCCTCTAAGTATTATTATTTTTATCATTAATCTTTCAAACAATAAATATAAATAAAATTATGAGACATTCAACTTGGTTTATTTTCTTATTGAATTATAATCAAAATTTTATTATAGTTAGATTTTAACTAATTTAACAATTAATACTATCAATTATGGTCTACTTAATTATGTTTGGTTTATCATTCATATGTCAAGAAGCATCTAAAGTAAATATTAATTTATTTATTGTATATAACTATTAAGATTCTATGTGTATATACCCAATTTTAGATACATCTTCAAAGTCTTCAAACTTACTAACATCTTCATCAACTAATTAATCAGGCATCAAAATCAAGTCAATTATCTAAAACTTTATTTTAAGAACATTTATTTCTCTAAAATCAATAGTTTCAAGACCTAAGTCATAGTGTTAACGACACTTCTACTTCTTGGCAATGCTTTTGTAAAACTTTATAATTTTCATCATTTCCCACCTAAGCTTCCCAACAATGACCATATTTTATATTAGCATTGAGACCATTATCACAACCAATGCTATGACTATTAGATCCTAAAAAGGAAAAGATAAATAGTACCTTCCAAGCAACCCATTGATAATGAATCTAATAACATCAATATGTTTTGCAGTATTAGTAGTAATCCAAAGACACAAAATATCCATTTACTATCTTGCATCTATTAATTGAATATTGAACCCATTTTGAAAACTTACCTTCAAACAATCCCATCAAATTCATCCAACCATCCTCTAAGGAACCATGGCTTCATATCAAGCCAATAATTAGAAAGCGAAATTAAAATAGACTTTTGAAGATAACCAAGCCCTATCAAATTAAATTTTGGATCTTGTGCAATTATAAAATTCTCAATCATCTCAATCAATAAGTAAAATCATCTTCTTCGTCACAACAATAGGATATCAACCAAGGCTCTTGAGACTACTTGCTTGCTTGGTTGTGCTCTCTCATTTCTTAGATTTTATCACTATCTTCATCTTGATGCTTTGTAATCATTTGATTATTGCACACTAACTTTTTTATAACACTTTCCTTTACTTATCATATTGCATCATTAGTTTACATATTTTATTATCAAATAGACTATTATATTGTATCCATTAAGACCCTATACCTCATTGTTAGGGATCCTCAATTAAATAGTTGAAAAATCACAAGTCTTTTGTTCAAAACACATTTTGTTGCACTTGCAAGAAAAAGCGGTATCAAATTGTAGGTTTGGTGGTGCTATTATGTTCTATCTCTATTGTAGTAGAAACTAAGACTCCGTAGTCACAATCTACTATAGATAGCAAAAGTGCTACCAACTAGCAAAAGTGTCGATGGTGTTATTGTTTCCTCAATGGCACTTTTGTCATTGAGTTCATAGTTATCATTTTATCTCTTTGTATCATTTATTTTCATCATTTGAGTAGGGGCCTAATATTGGTCAAGGGAACCACACATTGTAGGTCTAGGTATACCACTTTACTATTGATTGCATATGTTTCTATCTATTTTATAGGTTTTTGAAAAAAAAGAACCCTAAGCAAAAGCACCATTAAACTATAGTAGTACCAATAGTGCTTTTACAAACCAGAAGTACTTCCATTAGTAATGTTTTTGTAGACCAACAATGCTTCTATCATTAAGATAAAAATCAGGTTTGATGTTCCACTTGTTGCTTTTATTATCTTATTTTAGAGATTATATTATATATTTTCTTATGTTATTGAGTATTTTATGTTTTATCCACTAAAGGACAAAAGGAAGAAAAAGAACAAGTTAGCATAAATCACTTCAGGGGAACTATAATCTTGCATCTCATCAAAATGAAATCGCATATAGTTACATTATCACTTGTTTTTTGTATTATATTCTTGAACTAGACTTATATATTGCATTGATCAATACAATTGTAGTTAGGATAAGGCTAAATTAAGATAAAATCGGCAAAAAAATATCTTAGGAGAAACATAGCTGGTCTCTAACTTGAATCCACTAAACCTTAGACCTAAGTTCACAATTACTTTTATCCTTAAAGTGAGAAGGGTAGACATCGCAAACACCCAAAATCAAAGATATTCTCACAACTCATTCTCCCTCCTCACACTTTGATGATTCAAACGTGAACACCATAACGGGTCCCAAGACTTTCATTAACTATGCTAAACATTAACTAAACTAAAATTTATGAAACTTTATTCAAGATCATTAAGCTTGTTTGTTTAGTGAAAACACATCAATATTATTATCTTCCACCATGAAATTTCTTCTCCAAACTATTAATAATGAACAAGTTTTACCTATGCTTATTTTTTTTAATCTTAGTTATACACATAATATTATTCTTATAAAAATTTTAACTTTATTATTTTTTAATTGATTATATGGAATTGAAACTGGCCTTAAATATATTGCATCATGATCACATTTTTTTTTTATTTGGTTAGTGTGAGAAACCCCTATGACTGACGCTCACTACTTGGCATCCTCATACCACCATGACCTCTCACCACGGAATAACTAAGCTTATTAATAAGGAATTTAACATACAACCACAACCACACACATGCCACGGTTTGAACTTTGAACCTCATAAAAAAGATCCAAAACTCGAATTGTTGCTACACGACTATTAGGAGTGAAACTGATGGGATTATTTTATTGATACAAATGGTTACAATATATAGGCATAAGCCTATATGAAATGCATGACACTTGTCAAGTGAAACTGACAAGTGTCAAGGAAGGCATAGTGCACATTACATTAATTCTAACATTCCCCCTTAATGTGCACTATCCTAACTAAAGAAAAAAAACAAGTCAACATTAGGTAACATTCCCCCTTAATGTTGACTTCTTAAAAAATTCTACATCCTCCTTTATTGCTGATTTGGTCTAGGCTTGTGCTCTTTGCACTTGGCTCTCCAACTATGAATAATGCTAGATTCACTATGTATACATCTCGATCTGTTGCCTTTGGGTCAGCAACTTCCACGGGCCTATTGCCATTGGGTCAGCCGTATAAGTGCCTCAAGGTCATCATGGGTGCCTCAGGGTCAGCCACTTCTAGGTTTGTTGCCTCTGCAGGTCATCCTCAGAGGATGTTGCCTCTTGTAGGTCACTGACTAGATCCACCATGAATATCAAATCCCTCCTCATGGTGAACTCAATCTAGAAGGTGTCGGTCTCTGCCAAAAATGCACCTTAATACATAAGAAAAACGAGCCATGAAATACAATAAAATGAGCCATAGAAGCCAAATATGGAGGAGAAGAAGAAAGAAGAATAGAAGAGAATCTTTTGAAGTGTCTTCATCTGTAGTCTTCAGAAGTAGATCCAAAAAAAAAATTGGATAGAGTCTAGGGTGTCTATGTCTGTAGTCCCTAGAATAAGTGTCCTTATGGTAGTCACCTCATCTTATCGGAATGCATGGGTAACCAACCGCTACATCCGCCAAGTAGAAAGAGGAGAATACTAGATACTAGGTTCACTTACAAGTGCCTTGGGAGTGTTAGGTACAACCGAGAGTGCACTCCAAGGTAGAAAACTTTGAGGCTTAAAAAACTCAACTGAAATAGCCTCATAATTACAAATGGACACTACCATTGTGTCCGTCGTGAAAAATCATTTCCAACGACTATAAATACCCCTATACTTGGGTTTGAATGGGGCCTTTAACTTGCTAAAAAAACAATAGCATGCCTCTCTAGGCAGCAAAATTAACCTCAGGAATAAAAAATTCCTGGCATCGCACTCCAGCAGAAAAAAAAACAGCATCAATATCTCCCTTGTGGAAATACATTAAAGATAGCCAAATAGGCCACTTTGTCGGCCAATACAAATATCCCTCTTACATTAAAAATTTGCATATTAAATGCATAATGTGGCCCATATTCTTGGTCGGCCACCAAGATTTTTCACCATTTGCTAAAGTCAAAAAAAAAAAACTTGGATGTTGCTTTTTCCTTCAACTTAGATGTTGTTTGGAATATTTTTAGAATTGGTACCTTGTTTTAGCTATGGAAGTCCCGGAATAGAGCTATTTTTTCTTAGCAAGATGTCGAACATGTCTTCTCTGTTGCTGATAAATATGATATATTCTTTGATTGCTGGTTACAGATTCAAGTACAAGTTAAAAAAGTACAGTGGAGCTGCAGTACTTGCGTACCCTCATGGATAATTGGGGGAATACACCCTGCATTATGAGTCATGTGCATCTTCCTTCCCCTTCCAGGTGGCAGTAATTTCTTGGCTTCTTTCTTTTCGAATGCATATTTAATATTGTTTTGACAGTTGTTATTGGCAGTTTGTGGATTGTTTCTGACACTCTTGTATACTCTTAACCACAATGGTTAATGTATTGGTTTACGGTGTGTGCTAATCCCATCCACCCTTTTTTGTATGATTAAACATTATTTTATTAATATAATGGCTTTTCATCCAAAATCTTTCCAAAATAAAATACTTTTGAAGTCTAAAGTCAAATTAGTCGAGTCTTAGCAATCCCTAATATTTATTCCACCCAAATATACTCCTTAGAAAACCATGGTTAGATCACCAACAAAAAACTGGTCCCCAAATATCTCATACCCCTAACCACGTGACCACCCGCAATTGCACAAAATTTAACGATGTGCCTCTGTTGGGTTCAGCACATGCATTGATTGCATTTTGGAAAGAAATAATTTAACATTATGAGAAAAAACATTTAAAACTTAAAGAAAAATATACCGTAGCATTCAAAGGCCAACATTACGAGATTACCGTTATTTCAAAACTACGCATACTCGACACGCTATGTATGCACAAGTCCCGAAGAAGTCATCGGGGGAACTTTGCTGGAGGTTCCGGCTGTCGCGATTTCAAGACTACAAATCCCGACGATAGCAAAAGCAAAAGCAAAATCTGCTTAATGCATTTTCCCTGCCAATAAGCTAATTAACGTTCTGTTCCCCACCACGGTTTCTAACTTAAGAGGGGGTTTACAATAAGCGGTTTTACGATATGCGGTTTTCGGACTTAATGATATCCTTATTCTTGATTTCTGTCTGAGGCATTTTCAAAATCGCAAAAGCGGTTTTGCGGAGCGTCACAGTGAATGATGGACGAAGCAAACTTAGTTGAGGGGTTATGAAGGTGTGGATTTTGTTTGCTAAATTTGGCAAAAATAAGTGAGATTTTATTTTCTCGTATTTTGAGTCAAATTTGAGGGCGAAAGATAGGTCCTAGGAATTTTGGATGCTTTCTGTGAGTTTGTCTAGTGATGTTCCCGTGCATGGTCTCGTTGGCATTATTTGCTATTTTTAGAAGACTGGAGTTCAAATACTGACTAAAAATCATCTGGTTTCAGGTTTAAATCCGGTTTTTGTTTAGTCATTGGGCTCTGTGGTTGAAATTTTTGAAGGAATTGGTCAAAATGATCTAATGATTCTATCGGGAATTCTGTTGAAGGTGCGTGATTCGATGACTTTATTTTGAGTGATTTTGGTTTGGATTTTAAGTTTTGTTTAAGTTAAATTTTAGACTAAAACACGGAGCGATGGGATTGAGAAAAACATGATGTGCCGATTTCAGGTTCGAGTACGGGGATCGTCTCATCTCGTCTCGTCTCGTAGGGTTAGAGTTTGACGAAATCCTCGAAGCATTTGTCTGGCAAGTAAGGGATGCCCATGCTTTAGCTTTTTAGAGCATTTGATTGAAAAATTTGTAGTTGTATAAGATAAATTAGTGTTAAAAACTTTGTCAAAACCTAAGAGAGGAGAGGAAACATATTTCAGATTTAAATGTGGCAAATATTTGTTTAAAAAATTGGTTGCGATTGCAGCAAAGAACTTGTTGAGCATAGGAAAAGATATTTGGATTTGAATCCGACAATTTTTTTATTCAAAATCGGTCTCAATAATGGCCAAAATTTTGTTTTTGGAGCGTTTTGATTGAGCAGAGTGGAAGCTTGGGCAAATCACGAGAAGCGAGAGTTTGTTCTCTATAAGGTAGGAGATTATACTGCTATGTGTTCATATGGTTCACTTGCATCATTTGAACTAATTTTGAAACTATCTATAAATGGGGGAATAACCTGAGGGGTCATGATCATCAGGTTTTAGGTTCAAATAAGGGCAAAATTTTGGTAAAATCACTATGAAAAAGGACGTCTAGCATTCTGGTGGAAATGAGTCTCACGCACAGGCGATCAAGGTAGTACAAAGGGGCCTCAGCAATTAGTAGCAAGAATGAAGTCTACAACATCCTTCATGTGCACAACATGCTGGCAGATCATGCTGCCCTGTGGTTTCCAGAGGTTCGAGCAGCGGCTGCTGCATTGAAAATTTTAGGCGAGCTTCGGAGTCCTCCCTATGTTGAATGATATTCTAATATGGATGTTCTTTATTGGCTTGAAATCTTCTTTGGTTTCCAAATAGATAATTTCTGCAATCAGCGGGAGCATCTCATACTATTTTTGGCTAACAGCCAGATGCGATTGCAGTTGCCTCCTGATATCATAGATCAGCTTGAACCCAGCATTGTTCAAAAATTGAGAAATAAAATCCTTAAAAACTATGAGAATTGGTGTGCATTTCTGGCAAGGAAGTCTAATGTTTGGATCCTAGACTGCAGGATAGCGTCGATTGACGTCGGTAGGGAGTTGCTGTATATTTCTTTGTATCTTCTTATTTGGGGAGAGGCTGCAAATCTGAATTTTATGCCAAAGTGTTTGTGCTATATTTTCCACCATATGGCTATGGATATGAATAGAATCTTAGAGGATTATCTGGATGAAAATATAGGATAGCCAGCATTGCCTGCTTATATGGGAGAAAATGCATTTTTGCAAAAGGTTGTCACTCCTTTGTATCAAACTGTCAAAGCAGAGGCAGAATCAAGCTATGGCGGTAAGGAGCCTCATTCATTCTTCTTGGAGAAATTATGATGACATGAATGAGTATTTTTGGAGCAACAGGTGCTTTGATCAGTTCAGATGGCCTCTTAAGCTGAGTAGTAATTTCCTTGTTCTGTTGAATCCAGATAATCAGCAACAGCAAGCGGTCGAATTACAGAGGTTCACTGCTATGTTGCGGAAACAGAAGGTAGGAAAGATAGGTTTTGTAGAGCAACGCTCCTTTTGGAATATTTTTCGTAGTTTTGATCGACTCTGGATTATGTATATCCTTTTCCTACAAGCTACAATTCTTGTAGCCTAGGAAGGCAAAGGGATTCCTTGGAAAGAGTTGAAAAACAAAGATACACAAATTAAGATGCTTAGTGTATTCATAACTTGGGCAGGCCTTCAGCTTCTACAATCTTTACTTGATATTGGCACATAGTACAGTTTAGTGTCAAGAGAAACTCCTTTACAAGGAATAAGAATGTTTTTGAAAACTATTGTGGCAACAGTGTGGATGATCATGTTTGCTGTGCTCTATATTCGGATGTGGAAACAAAGAAATCATGATTTCGCCTGGTCAAGTAAGGCAAACAAAATGTTTATTAACTATGTCGAGGCTGCTATTGTATTCATTGTCCCTGAGCTCATGGCTTTACTGCTTTTCATAATTCTATGGGTCAAAAATTTTGTGGAGAAAAGCAATTGGAGGATTTTTCATCTTCTAACATGGTGGTTTTAGTCAAGAACATTTGTTGGTCATGGGCTTCGAGAGGGAATTTTTGATAACCTCTCTTATAGTCTATTTTGGGTGGTGTTGTTGGCTGTAAAATTCACCTTCAACTACTTCATGCAGATTAGACCTATGGTGGAGCCAACTAAGAAAACATTGAATATCAAAACAATTCCATACAAGTGGCATGAGTTTTTCAAAACGACTAACCGATTTGGTGTTGGAGTATTGTGGGCGCTAGTTATCTTGATCTACTTTATGGACACACAGATATGGTATTCAATACTATCATCTATAGTTGGAGCATTGGTGGGACTATTTTCCCATTTGGGAGAGATACGGAACATTCAATAGCTGAGGCTGCGGTTTCAGTTCTTTGCCAGTGCTATCCAGTTCAATTTGATGCCAGAAGAACCACTTTTTAGAACCCAAGGGAATCTACGAGTTAAAATAAGGGACGCTATAAGGCGTTTACAACTCAGATATGGTTTGGGCACACCATATAAGAAAATTGAGTCTAATCAGGTTGAAGCAGGAAGGTTTGCTCTTATTTGGAATGAAATTGTGAGGACATTTAGAGAAGAGGACATTGTCAGTGACTTGGAAGTGGAATTGTTGGAGATTCCCTCAAAATATTGGAATATACGCGTCATACGATGGCCATGCTTGTTGCTTTGTAATGTACTGACAAGACATTATGGAGAAAGATCAGCAAAAATGAGTAACGTCGATGTGCAGTGATAGAAACATATGATAGTGTCAAGCATTTGCTTTTGAGAATTATTAAGGAAGGTACTGAATAACACTCAATTATTGATAGTTTTTTTGTTGTAATTGAGAAGTCGCTTCAGATGGAGAAGTTTACTGAGAATTATAGGATGAGCGAGTTGCCTGAAATTCATTCTAAATTAATAGCATTGGTCAAGATTCTTTTGGGAAAGCCATCTGTGAAGGACCAGCAGAAGGTAGTCAATGCTTTGCAAAACCTCTATGATATTGTCCTTAGGTATTTTCCTAAATAAATACAAAGCATTTAGCAACTGAGGCAAGATGGACTTATTCCTCAAACAAGTGATGGTATACTATTATTTGAGGATGCTATAGAATTACCTGATACAGAAGATGAATCCTTCTATCGTCAATTACGTCACTTGCATACCATTTTTGCTTCAAGATATTCTATGCACAATATCCCAAGAAATTTGGAAGTAAGGCGTCGCATAGCATTTTTCAGCAACTCCCTCTTTATGAATATGCCTCATGCTCCACAGGTGGAGAAGATGTTGGCTTTTAGTGTCTTGACTCCCTACTATGATGAGGATGTTATTTACAATAAAGAACAACTACGTACACCAAATGAAGATGGTGTTTCAATTATATTTTATCTTCAGAAGATATTTCTTGATGAATGGGAAAATTTCTTAGAGCGGATGCACAAAGAAGGGGTAAAGGATTCTGAACTGTGGACTAATCATGTCAGGGAACTTAGATTGTGGGCCTCACTCAGAGGACAAACACTGAGTTGTACTGTCAAGGGCATGATGTACTATTATAAAGCTCTCCAAATGTTGGCTTTTCTTGATTTAGCATTAGATATGAATATTCATAATGGTTTCAAGGAACTTGTTACCACAGCTTCGGGGAACAGGGAAGATGCCAATGGATTGAGATCTCAGAGTTTTCCATCTGGACGAAGCAATAGCACCGAAAGCAGTGGAGTAGGATTGCTATTCAAAGACCATGAACATGCCACAACACTCATGAAATTTACTTATGTTGTTGCTTTCCAAATTTATGGTACTCAAAAGGCAAAGAAAGATCCCCATGCTGAGGATATCTTATATCTAATGAAGAATAATTAGGCTCTCCGGATTGCTTATGTTGATGAGTTCTCTGTAGGAAGGAATGATAAAGAATATTTTTTTGTTCTTGTTAAGTATGATCCAGACCTACAGAAAGAGGTGGAGATTTACAGGGTGAAGCTACCTGGCACATTAAAACTTGGTGAAGGAAAACCTAAAAATTAAAATCATGCTCTGATTTTTACAAGGGGGGATGCAGTGCAGACAATTGATATGAATCAAGATAATTATTTTGAAGAGGCTCTAAAAATGCGCAATCTGTTGCAAGAGTTTACAAGATACTATGGCATCAGAAAGCCTACAATTTTAGGAGTTCGTGAGCATGTATTCATGGGTTCTGTATCTTCTCTTGCTTGGTTTATGTCTGCTTAGGAAACAAGTTTTGTAACCCTTGGCCAATGTGTTTTTGCAAACCCTCTAAAGATAAGGATGCACTATGGTCATCCTGATGTATTTGATCGCTTATGGTTCTTGAGTAGGGGAAGTCTCAGTAAATCTTGACGGGTAATAAACATCAGTGAGGACATATTTGCTAGCTTTAATTGTACACTACGTGGAGGAAATGTCACACATCATGAATATATCCAAGTTTGCAAATGACGAGATGTTGGTTTGAACCATATATCTATGTTTGAAGCTAAGGTTCCTAGTGGAAATGGGGAACAAGTTTTGAGCCGGGATGTGTATCGCTTGGGTCATCGCTTAGATTTTTTTTGTATGCTCTCCTTATACTATTCAACTATTGGATTCTATTTTGGTACTATGCTAGTAGTCTTGACAGTTTATGCATTTCTTTGGGGTCGAGTTTATTTGATTCTTAGTGGACTTGAAAAAGCTATTATGACTGAAGTCATTAATACAGACAACAAGGCACTTGGAGCAGTTCTTAATCAGCAGTTCATCATTCAGCTTGGACTCTTCACAGCTCTGCCAATGATTGTTGAAAATTCTCTAGAGCATGGATTCCTAAAAGCCATATGGGATTTTATAACTATGCAGTTGCAGTTAGCATCTTTTTCTATACTTTTTCAATGGGTACACGTACTCACTACTTTGGTCGAACAATATTTCATAGGGGTGCAAAGTATCGAGCTACAAGTCATGGCTTTGTTGTACAGCATAAGATATTTGGTCAAAATTACAGACTATATGCTCGTAGTCATTTTGTGAAGGCTATTGAGCTTGGAATACTACTGATAATATTTGCATCATACAGTATTCTCAAGACCAAAACATTTGTCTATATTATGTTGACCATATCAATTTGGTTTCTTGTTTTCTCATGGATCATGGCTCCCTTTTTGTTAAACCCATCTAGATTTGATTGGTTGAAAACAGTCTATGACTTTGATGATTTCATGAATTGGATATGGTACAAAGGTGGGATTTTGACAAAATCAGATCAAAGCTGGGAAGTCTGGTGGAATGAGGAAGCTGACCACTTACGAATGACATGACTATGGGGAATGGTTATAGATATTATCCTAGATATTCACTTTTTCTTTTTCCAGTATGGAATTGTTTACCAGCTGGGAATTGTTGGTGGTAGCAAAAGTATTCTTGTGTATCTTCTTTCATGGATCTATGTGGTTGTGGCACTTTCTATTTATATTGTGATTTCATATGCTCGTGAGAAGTATGCAGCAAAGAAAAATATCTACTACCGTGCGATTCAAGCCTTTGTCATCACTCTGACCATTTTGGCAATTGTATTGTTGCTGCAATTCACTAGCTTTAAATTTATAGATTTTTTCTCAAGTATGCTTGCATTCATACCAATTAGCTGGGGTCTGATTTCAATTGCTCAAGTGCTGAAGCCTTTCCTAAAGTCCTCTATAGTCTAGGAAATAGTCATTGCGATGGCTCGCTCGTATGATATTACATTTGGTATTATACTCATGATTCCTATGGCTATTCTTTCATGGTTACCTGGCTTTCAGTCAATGCAGACATGTATATTGTTCAATGAGGCATTTAGTCGAGGACTTCAGATATCTCGTATTATTGCTAGCAAGAAGTGAAACCTGGGATACAAATACAGGTAATGTTGGAGCTTTGCCAACATGAGACATATGGTTACCTAAACTATAAAACCCAAACTTAAGGTTTTTGTTAGCATTGAATAATTATTGTCATTTGATCTCCTAAAGGAATTCCTGTTGAATTTAATATAAATTGTTGAATGTTTTTTTTTTTTGTGTTTTTTTTTTTTTAATTTAAACATCTGGAATCACATATTTTTATGGTCATTCAAATTCAACTGCAAAATCCTATCCTAACAGTCGATGCCAATGCATTTTAAAATGTGCAAGGCCACACTAATAAAAAATACTTGTTACCATTGGTATGAATTCAACTGGGGTTGTGTTCTGTTACATCTGTTCCCTTAGAAATAATATTTGGCTTTACTAGAACCAGAATTGTAGAAGACATATAGTTATTGCAACAGATGTAACCACTTGCTAAGCTTGGTTGGCAGAAACAACCAAATTCACATTATCTAGTGTTGGGTACAATTTGTGAGTTAGAAGATCCAATGTAAGAGTCGACTAAGCGCTAATGAATACTTGGAGAGAAGTCAGTTGTAACTTACGTTAGAGTGTGTATATGATATTGAAAGGAGAAAGGGACTTGAATTCCATGTCAAGTCAAGTTGATAGATGTTCAAATAATCATAAATTCATGTTGAATAAGAAAAAATGAATAGTCTAATGGACATTGATTACTAAATTTGATAGAAACAGCCAAATGATTCCTTTACATAGAAGATCCAAAATTTTATGTGTAGAGTTTGAATTTTATGAATTTTTTACCATGGCTTGAATATTTGAGAAAATCACAAAAATAGGAGGATCACTCTTATGCTTAAAGTTCCTGTTGATTTGCTCTTCAACTCCGAGTGTCTGTGTCACGGGGTTGGCTAGCTTGGCCGGGCTAGAACCTTGTGGCACTGTGTACTCTCTTTGAGTCAACCTCTTCGGATGAGACTTACCAAGAGCCATGGACTACACTTTCCTATGTTTACCTGCACAAAGACAAACACAACACAATGGTATTTTTGTATTTTCTATGGGGCAAACACAAACACTTACAATGAAAGGGAACCTACTCTAACAAGAGCATCCACACAAAGCAAGATACAATTGGGAAAACAATGTATTATTATTAATCTGATAGGGCTTGTGACCCAAGATACACTAAGTTTTATCTGATAGGGCTTGTGACCCAAGATACACTAAATTTGGCATGAGGCCACAACACACTCACACTAACTTAAAAGTTTGGAACTACATATTTTTATGGTCATGCTGGGAGGGCCGACTCAAGCACAGACTCAACAAGATTTTCAAAAACTTGTCAAGTTTGGTAACTGTGCTATCATGCATTGCTGCTTCGAGAACAAAACAAGAACCATCTGGGACTAATCTCAACATACTTTGTTATTCCCACCTTCTGAGTTTCTTGGCAGCCTTTGCCATTTGCTAGAGATTGCTCTTCCACAAAGGGAATAGTTCGTAGGTTTGGATATAGTTCATAATGTGTATTTCCTCTTACTCCTAGGTACATTCCATGGCTAAAATAGAGTGAGACATGAAATGCTTAAATAGTAAAATTTTGGTGGGAATTTTTACCTGTGTTGCATCCCTAGGTTCCATGGGGACATGTTTGCATGTTGGGGGTTGTCTTGAAGACATGTCGTGATGTCCCAAAAAGTCGTCCTGATGTCCCAATTACACATCCTATTGTCTCATGCTGTCCCCATATTAGAAACTTTGTGGAAGATAGGTTTTAGAAGGTTAGGTAGCTATAATACTAGATTATGAGTGGATGAGGCTTATTTTGCTATGCATAGTTTTAGAAATTAGGTTTCAGTGAATGTGTACAGTCATTTTTTCTATACATGGTTGGATGGGAATTAGCCAAGTTTGTTGTCTTATGGTTGACAGAACATCTTCTTGTGGTATTTTATACTCAATTTAAGCTATATATCTTTGTCAATGGAAGTAGCCTTTGCTTGTAGGGTTAATCGACTATCTCTAGATCATTTTCATAAGAACAATTTTTTTAACCCTCTTCTTTATTGATTTTTTCAGAGGTAATAAGAAATGAAAATTTGGGCTCTTATGCTTGTAGACCCCCATTTGCCCTTTTTTCTTCATCATTTTTTAGGCAGAGATGTTGCTGTTGCATGGAATTTTTTTCCAATTCACATTTAGAATCCAAAAATTGTTTTGCAGTCAAAATGTTTAGCTATTTAATTTTTTTGACCAGGAAAGGTTTTCAAAACCAGAGTCAACCAACATTGATTCCAATGCAAGTTGGTATCATAAGGATTCTAGAATGCTTTTGATGATGTAGCAGAGGGTGTGGGGTAAATCTGATAACATAAATGAATTTGTTATTTCCTTGATTTCCTAGAGATAGCTTGATACATTTTCCAATGTATAAGGTCTACGGGTTCAGTGCTAGGTACACTTTGTCTTTTAGTTCTAGGGGAGATGTCTTGTTTGCACTTTTTTTCGTAATTTTCTTACACGTTTAATTCTTGATGCATATCTTCTAGCATTTACTATGACAATTTTGTTTGAATCTGTGGGGGTGTGAGGGTTAAAATTAACACATAAATTGTCGTAAAAGGATCCATTCATATTGCAGAGTGTATACTATTGTTTCCAAATACACATTCATATGTATTGCAATATATTGTTTCATATTATGCAAACAAAACAAACACATTGTTTTTAGATTTTATGTGCAAAAAAATATAAAAACATGATATTGAATTATTACAAGTAGATCTATCTGTTTAAATTTAAAGCTATGCTGCCAAAAATGTGATAGGGGGCTGTGTTTCCTATTTTTCATGTCTATGATGCCAACGCAACTAAAGCACCTATTGGGGTTTTTCTTCACTTGTGACTGGATGCAAGACTTTACCTTGAAAATGGCATTGATAGGGCTTATAACATGGTTTATTTTATGTAATTTTCATTCAATTAATGGTGTTTTGCCTATGATGTGCATTTGTGGGGCCAGACAATGGATAGATGAGTAGGCTTTATGTTAGAAAGGGTTAAATTTTGAACCTCATATAACATTTGCTTCCCACACCTAATCCATTTCTTATGCGCAACCTTTGTTACGATCTATTTTCCATCATGTTTTTGTTGTTGTTATGTTTCAAGTTTCTTGTTTCACGCAACATAGAGTTAAATTATAGATATTTAGAGGTTAAAAAATAAAACTAAACCTAAACAAAGTAAACATAGCTATTAAAATATCAAACAGTAAAAATGAGATTTTAGGTTTTCAATGTATTTTTAGGTTGATTTGGCTATGGTTTTGAAGGGTAAGGGTGGGCCAATGTGTTTTTTGTAAGGTAGAAATGTGCACACATCGATCCAAAATGCTAGTACGTATCTAGAAATGGCTATGACATTTTAGGACGTTTGTAGATATACCCTGTTGTTTCTATGCCCGTAGCTGGAAGTGGCTGTGACATTTTCAGGATGTTTGCAGATATACCCTGGTGTTTCTATGCCTGTACCTACTTAAGTAACATAGGAAATGAGATAGGGAGTTTTTTCTATGCAAAATAGCTCAAAAATTGTTATCATGTTTTATGTAATCTTCTCTATACAAATTAGTAAATTACATTGTTTGTTGTAGATCCTTTTCTTCCATTCTTGTTTTATTGTTGTTATTAGATTGGTTTTCTTTATGAAATTTTCATAATGGTATCTGGTACAAGTTGTGCATATTTTCTTATTCCTTTGGTTGTTGGTGATACTATTATCATTACTGTACTTGTTATTTTAAGCAAGGCAACTGACTGCGGTTATTTTGGACATTCTTGTTATTCTTAGTGTTTATTTTGAGGGTCAAAGCCAAGGGTTTGTATAGCATTATTAGTTTAATTACTAATATGATGGCTTGAGTAGCCATATTGGACTCAACTATAATTATAAGTTCATGGATGTAGGATCTTAACCACTCAAAAAAATTGAAATATTTGGTATTTCTCTTCTAGAAAATGTAATTTAGCTATCAGATTGTAATGTCCCCTTTCTAGCCAGTCAGCTTCGCAGTTGTGATTAGCCTACTCACGGGTTCCCGTAGGCTAAATTGGATGTGTGGGAACCCATGGTGATCTTAATCAGGCCATTCTCAGCCTTTAGTTTCTAGTTTCTATGGCTTATATGGGCAAGGAGATGGGACTTACTATTTATAATAAGTCAATTCTAGGGTTTGAGTCAAAGCGGATGGTACCTTTGGATTGTTCGTCGAAATGGGTATCCAAATCAATGATCAGTTGGAAGGTTGTTGGTTTTGCGGAGCTTACAAATTTTAATGCCCAAAGATTATTTATATAAATTTAAAGTAATAATTTAATTTTATATAAGTTAAGACTTTATAATAAAGGGGGAGGATTAAATAGTCACTTAAGTTAAAATTATTTTATCAAGTGACTATTAGAATTGCAAAAAGGGGACGTCATTTATAATGAGGAAAAAAAATTTCTAAAAGACATTTTAAATTGCCTTTTCTATCCAAAAATCCATCAACCCCTTGTGAGCTCTATAAAAGGAGATTTGTTCATTCATTTCAGGCATCCAGGTTTATATGTTTGCTTTGGCATTTGGTGAAGAAGCTTGCAGAGAATCTTTACATGGTTTTGAGCTTATTGGGGATGACAACCTCCTATAGGGACATCCTCTTCAGGTATGAGAGATTACCCTTGGTGGATTAGGGTGGCGATTTCATACAGAGATTGCTCAAGTGCTCATTGTGGGGAGATTTGCAAAGTTTTTTCAAAAGATTAAACATAAGGTTCGAAGTGTTTTCAGAGGTGTTTGGTGAAATTGCTGATTGTTGGCCATACAGCATAGGTCGTATAATTACCATCCATGTGTGATATCTTTGGGGAATTGGGCGATCAGTCCATAAAACCCTATCTCCTCCTTCATTGGTGCCCAAGGATTGCGAGCTTCTAGTACATCATTTCATGGGTGAAGAAAGTTGCATTCTTGGAGCTAAGTGAATAAGTGGTATGTACAGATTTGCTGATCAAATAATACAAACTAAAAATTCCAGATCGATAAATCTTTGTGGTATTTGTGTTTTTCCTCGATTCCTTCACTTGGTTTCTATCATTACATATGTAAAATCTACATCTCAATTTTCGTTTGATTGGGTTGCATAGTTACAAAGTTGTGACAGTTGCAAGTGGATTGATTTAGCATTTATCTGAGTTTTTTATTAATTTGAAAAAATACAAAAAATGTACATATTTGCAAAAAAATTTAAAAAATATTTTAGCCATATTGGGGAGGGTTGTTAAATGGTATCAGAGCAAGGCTCAACACTGCCATCCTATGGGAAGTTGAGATTTCATGAGTGACAGGGATAGAAGAGCAGCTGAAAGGGAGAAGAAAAAATCAAAACAAGGTCACGGTGGTAAAGAGAAGGAACACAGTAACAACATGGGGGAAATAAGTGATGAAGAACCAAGTCTCGGACACATTCTTAATGCTCTAACCAAAGCATAGTTGGATATGCAGGTTGCATTGCAACGTAATCACCCGAAGATGATCGGAGTTCTAAGAGTAGTATCTGATAGGTTGAGGGAAACTCACATTTGTGGCCATAATGGGGAGGCTAGCACCTCCAACCATTCGGTTTTTACAAGAGGAAGCAATAATGTTCCTAGACCGACACAACCCACTTTCATTCCAAGAGAGGAGCCTATTGAGCAGGAGGATCAGGCACATGGCCCATCAGATGATACAATAATAGCATGGTGGACTCAGTATCAGGCATTTTCAGAGGAACTTAAGGCTAGTTGGTCTTTTGAAAAATATTGTGCACAAAAGCAGGGACATCATCATGACCAGAAGAAGTAATCGACTCAAAAGGACTTGTAGCATGCCTTGAGTAAGATAACCATTCCTCAGTTTTATGGGAGTGGTAAGAGCACAACAAGGGCATGGGTGGAAAAGCTGGATAACTTCTTATCATTGAGGCCTATGCAGGAGGAAGAGGCAATTAAATTTGACACTCTTCACTTAGAGGGAGCAACTCATGATTAGTGGTTCCACGGTCTCAACACTTTGGGCCATGGATCCATTAACACATATGATGAGTTCACCAACAAACTCATCGATCGGTTCGACAAGAAGGATCCAGAATTGCACTTTAGAGAGCTAGCTCAGTTGAGGCAGACTGGTTCAGTTGATACCTACAATGCAAAATTTTAGGGGCTATCAGTCAAGGTTCGAGACATATCCAAAATGAGGTTGGTAATTCTATTCGTTGAGGGATTGACTGAGCCACTTCGTGGATGGGTGAAGGCTTTTGAACCATAGACATTGCAAGAGGCCATGAAGAAGGCCCGAAGTATGGATTTCTTTGTTTCAAAGAATAAATCAACATTCAAACCATTCCAGGACAACAGGGACAAATATAAGAAGATTATGCACAAAGGTCTTTCGTATCAGAAGCATGAATAAAAAATATTAGGAGATGATGAGCTTAATGAGCTCAGAAATAAGAAGTTATGTTCCATTACATGGATCCATGGGATTTGTCACACAAGTGCTCATAAAAGGCTCAGGCAAGGCAAATGGAGCATAAGGATTATTTTGAAGTGGAGTCCAAATCTAAAAAATTAGACCAGCAAACTAATTCGAACATAAGTGATGATGATAGTTCAGAAGGAGAGCTAGAAAAATATGTAACAATGCCTCAACTATACAGTTTCCAGAAGGGGAGTTCATTCAAGGTTCAGGGTTTCATAGAAGGACAATGAGTCATCACTCTTATTGACACAGGTGCGACCCATAACTTTATTGATGAAAGGCTGGTCAATAAGTGAGGACTCAAGACAAAGGATTTTGGGGGATTTCGGGTTATGGTAGCATATGGTTCATCTATCCATTTTACTCACAAAATCTCCAATTTACGGATAAGGTTGGGAGAATACGAACTCAATGATGAATTTTATGTGGTTAACATCGGAGACACTCATGTGATTTTTGGAATGCATTGGATGCAATCCCTTGGATAATTCACAATGAACCTGCATGTTATGTAAATGAAGTTTAAATCAACAGGTAAGAGGGTTGTATTGAGAGGCATATCTGATGGTGGTCCGAGAGTGGTTTCCCTCAAAAGCATGGAGAGGTTATTTAGACATGATGAGGTCAAGTGGGCAGCAGAGTGCCTTATCATTCCAGCAAATGTGGAGACACAAAAGAACACTTACCATCCAGAGATCTAGAATATTTTGACCAAGCATGCCAAGGTCTTTAGTGACATACCTCCAGGGAGACCTCTAGAGTGGGGCATTGAGCATATCATTGAGATAGAGGATGGGGCAAAGACCGTTATCACTACTCCTTATAGGCATCATAAATGGCATAAGGATGAGATTGAGAAGGAAATACAGGAGCTTTTGAATATGGGAAACATCCATCCAAGTAAGAGTCCTTTTGCCTCTGCAGTAGTTTTGGTTAAGAAAAAAGATGGTACTTGGAGAATGTGCGTGGATTGTAGGGAGCTAAACAAGAGGACTATAAAAAATAGGTATCCTATTCCCCACATATTTGAGTTGATCAATGAGCTGCACGATGCCTTTACTTCTCAAAGATTGATCTAAGGTCAGGTTATCACCAGATTAGAATGAGGAAGCAGGATATCGAGAATATGGCCTTCGGATGCCACTTCGGCCATTTTGAGTTCTTGGTTATGCATTTTGACTTAACCAATGCCCCTACCACTTTCCAGTCCTGTATGAATAGGACATTCAGTAGATAGTTGAGGAGATATGTTTTGATTTTCTTTGATGAAATCCTGGTCTACAATCATTCTTGGGAGGAGCACCTGTAGCATTTAGATGAGGCACTGAGCATATTGGAACATGAGTCTTTCTATGCCAAGGAGTCGAAGTGTGACTTTGGTATGATTGAGCTTCTCTATTAAGGCCATATCATCAGTTCTGAGGGTGTGCAAATGGATTTCAAGAATATCAAGGCCATTATGGAGTGGCCTACTCCTACGAACCTTACATAGCTCAAGGGGTTATTCAGATTGTGCAGGTTTTATCGAAGGTTCATTAAGGGATTTTTGTAGCTTGCGGCCCCACTCATAGATTTAACAAAGAAAGGGGCATTCTCCTGGTTTGACACTGCACAAAAGTGTTTTGAACACTTCAAAAAGGTTATGTGCTCCTGCCTAGTGCTCGCCATACCATATTTCTCTCAGCCATTTGAGTTGTAGTGTGATGCTTTGGGAGAGGGAATTGGATCAGTGCTAATGTAGAACAAACATCCCATAGCTTTTGAGAGTCAAAAACTTCATGGGGTTGAGCAGAGTTATTCGATATACAATAAGGAAATGTTGGCCATCATGCACGCATTGGCCAAATTCAGGTAGTATTTAGTCGGGGGCAGGTTCACACTAAATACTGATCACAACAGTCTTTGATACTTCCTCAACTAGAGAGATCTCAACAAACGGCAATAGAAGTGGGTTAGTAAGCTGCAAGCTTATGACTTTGACATCATCTATGTCAAAGGTAAGAAGAATGTCATAGCAGATGCCTTATACAGGAGGACCTTACTTGGGTGCTATGACAAATGTTTCTGTAGCACGGAGGGATGAGATCTCAGCTGAGTATGCTAAGGACCCTTGGACATTTGGCTTGATTGATAGGACTACACTTGATGACAGGTTTTCAGTGGTCCAAGGGTTGATATTGTATAAGGATCGTATCTTCCTACCTGGTCCTTATACAATATCAACCCCTGGACCACTGAAAACCTGTCATCAAGTGTAGTCCCATCAATCAAGCCAGATGTCCAAGGGTCCTTAGCATACTCGGCTGAGATCTCATCCCTCCATGTTGCAAAAACATTTGTCATAGCACCCAAGTAAGGTCCTCCTGGATAAGGCATCTTCTATGACATTCTTCTTACCTTTGACATAGATGATGTCAAAGTCATAAGCTTGTAGCTTACTAACCCACTTATGTTGTCGTTCGTTGAGATCTCTCTGTTTGAGGAAGTATCAAAGACTGTTGTGATCAATATTTACTGTGAACCTGCCCCTGACTAAATACTGCCTAAATTTGGCCAACGCGTGCATCATGGCCAACATTTTCTTATCATATATCGAATAACTCCGCTCAACCCCATGAAGTTTTCAACTCTCAAAATCTATGGGATGCTTGTTCTGCATTAGCACTGATCCAATTCCCTCTCCCAAAGCATCACACTACAACTCAAATGGCTAAGAGAAATCTGGTATGGCGAGCACTGGGCAGGAGCACATAACCTTTTTGAAGTGTTGGAAACACTTCTGTGCAGTGTCAAACTAGGAGAATGCCCCCTTATTTGTTAAATCTGTGAGTGGGGCTGCAAGCTGTGAAAATCCCTTAACGAACCTTTGATAAAACCTACACAATCCGAAGAACCCCTTGAGTTGAGTAAGGTTTGTAGGAATAGGCCACTCCATAATGGCCGTGGTCTTCTCGAAATCCATGCGCACACCCTCAGCACTGATGATGTGGCCTAAATAGATAAGCTCGGTCATACCAAATTCACACTTCAACTCCTTGGCATAGAAAGATTCATGTTCCAATATGCTCAGCACCTCATCTAAATGCTGCAGGTACTCCTCCCAAGAATGACTGTAGACCAAGTAGCCATCAAAGAAAATCAAACATATCTCCTCAACTGTCTGTTGAATGTCCTGTTCATACAGGATTGGAAAGTGGCAGGGGCGTTGGTTAAGCCGAAAGGCATAACCAAGAAATTGAAATGGCCAAAGTGGCATCCGAAGGCCATATTCTCGATATCCTGCTCCCTCATTCTAATCTGGTGATAACCTAACCTTAGATCAATATTTGAGAAGTAAAGGCATCGTGCACCTCATTGATCAACTCAACTACGTGGGGAATAGGATACCTATTTTTTATAGTCCTCTTGTTCATCTCCTTCTAATCCATACACATTCTCCAAGTACCATATTTTTTCTTAGCCAAAACTATTGCAGAGGCAAAAGGACTCTTACTTGGATGGATGTGTCCCATATTCAACAGCTCTTGTATTGCCTTCTCGATCTCATCCTTATGCCATTTATGATGTCTGTAAGGATTAGAGATAACGGTATTCACCATATCCTATAACTAAATGATATGCTCAATGCCCCACTCTGGAGGTCTCCCTAGAGTTATGTCACTGAAGACCTTGGCATGCTTGCTAAAAATCTTCTAGATCTATGGATGGTAAGTGTTCTTTTGTTTCTCTACATTTGCTGGCATGATAAGGCACTCTGTTGCCCACTCAACCTCATCATGTCTAAATAACCTCTCCATGATTTTGAGGGAAACCACTCTCGAACCACCATAAGATATACCTCTCAATACAACCCTCTTACCTATTGATTTAAACTTCATTTCCATAACATGCAAGTTCATTGTGAATTATCCAAGGTATTGCATCCAATGCATTCCCAAAATCACATGAGTTTCTCTGATGTTAATCACAGAAAATTCATCATTGAGCTCGTATTCTCCCAACCTTATCCACAAATTGCATATTTTGCGAGTAAACTGGATAGATGAACCATATACTACCATAACCCAAAATCCCCCAAACTCCTTTGTCTTGAGTCCTCGCTTATTGACCAGCCTTTCAACAATAAAGTTATGGTTCGCACCTGTGTTAATAAGAGTGATGACTCATTATACTTCTATGATACCCCGAACCTTGAATGAAATCCCCTTCTGGAAACTGTATAGTTGAGCCATTGTTACATCTTTTTCTAGCTCTCCTTATGAACTATCATCATCACTTGTGTCCGAATTAGTTTGTTGGTCTGATTTTTTAGATTCGGACTCCTTCACTTCAAAATAATCCTTATGCTCCATTTGCCTTGCCTGAGCCTTTTATGAGCACTTGTGTGACAAATCCCATGGCTCCCTGTAATGGAACATAACTTCTTCTTTCTGAGCTCATTAAGCTCATCATCTCCTAATATTTTTTATTCATGCTTCTATTGCGGAAGACCTTTGTGCATAATCTTCTTATATTTGTCCCTATTGTCCTGGAATGGTTTGAATGTTGATTTATTCTTTGGAAAAACAAACTCCATACTTCGGGCCTTCTTCATGGACTCTTGCAATGTCTGTGGTTCAAAATTCTTCACCCATCCACGAAGTGGCTCAGTCAATCCCTAAATGAAAAGAATTACCAACCTCCTTTTGGATATGTCTCGAACCTTGACTGATAGCCCCTGAAATTTTGTAATGTAGGCATCAACTGAACCAGTCTGCCTCAACTGAGCTAGCTGTCTAAAGTGCAATTCTAGATCTTTCTTGTCAAACTGATCAATGAGTTTGTTGGTGAACTCATCATATGTGTTAATGGCTCCATGGCCCAAAGTGTTGAGACTATGGAACCACCAATCATGAGTTTCTCCCTCTAAGTGAAGGGTGGCAAATTTAATTGACTCTTCCTCCTGCATAGGCCTTAGTGATAAGAAGTTGTCCAACTTTTCCACCCACGCCCTTCTTGTGCTCTTACCACTCCCTCAAACTGAGGAATGGTTATCTTACTCAAGGCATGCTGCAAGTCCTTCTAAGTCGATTGATTCTTCTATTCATGATGACGTCCTTGCTTTTGTGCACAATATTTTTCAAAAGACCAACTAGCCTTAAGTTCCTCCAAAAATGTCTGATACTGAGTCCACCATGCTATTATTGTATCATCTGATGGGCCATGTGCCTGCTCCTCCTGCTCAATAGGCTCCTCTCTTGGAATGAAAGTGGGTTGTGTTGGTCTAGGAACATTATTGCTTCCTATTGTAAAAACCGAATGGTTGGACGTGCTAGCCTCCCCATTATGGCCACCAATGTGAGTTCCCCTCAACCTATCAGATACTACTCTTAGAACTCTGATCATCTCCTGGTGATTACGTTGCAATGCAACCTGCATATCCAACTGTGCTCTGGTTAGAGCATTAAGAATGTGTCTGAGACTTGGTTCTTCATCACTTCTTTCCCCCATGTTTTTGTTGTGTTCCTTCTCTTTACCACGGTGACCTTGTTCTACTTTTTTCTTCTCCATTTTAGCTGCTCTTCTATCCCTGTCACTCATGAAAGCTCAACTTCCCATAGGATGGCAGTGTTGAGCCTTACTCTGATACCATGTAACAACCCTCCCCAATCTAGCTAAAATATTTTTTAATTTTTTTTGCAAATATGTACATTTTTTGTTTTTTTTCAAATTAATAAAAAACTCAGATAAATGCTAAATCAGTCCACTTGCAACTGTCACAACTTTGTAACTATGCAACCCAATAAAACGAAACTTGAGATGCAGATTTTACATATGTAATGATAGAAACCCAGTGAAGGAATCGAGGAAACACACAAATACCACAAAGATTTATCGATCTAGAATTTTTAGTTTGTATTATTTGATCAGCAAATCTGTACATACCATGTTGAGGATAACTTAGGCTTATCCACTTAAGCCTAAGTTAATTATTATTATTATTTACTATTCCTATTTCTTGCACTTTGTATTCACGTGAGGCATAGTATGCCCATGTTATAAATAGGTTGTTAGCATGTTGTTAGATGGTTGTTAACTGTTAGAGATCTTGTTTGTCTTCTAGCAGTTAGTGGACATCCATAGTCAGCATTTTGTTAACTAGTAGTTAAGTGGTTGGCCATGTTTGGCAAATTATTGCAACCACTTAACCTATGTGAGATTCCTATGTAATTCTATATATACTTGCATTATGATGAATAATATAGCTTCATACTATTGTTACTACATCATTGGTATCAGTTAGCTTCAGGAAAAGTTGCAAAAAGGAGGGCAATTTTGATCCACTTTTTGCTAGGTGTTTAGTTGGAGTTTTCAACTAGTCATCAAGATCCTAGGAAGGTGTTAAGTGGAGCTTGAAGCAATCCACAACACAAGTGAAGTTGAGGGCAGAGGGAGGATATTACCCCTGCACCAATTATCTTTTTGAAAAATAGAAGTTGAGTTAATCTCAACAGTTCAAGTGGAGTTCAAATTGGAGCTTCAAATTTGCATTAAAAAAGGAGTTAAGTTTATCTTGACAAAAGTTCTTCTTTTTTTTGCATGAAAGAGTTTTTCTTATAAAATATTAATATTTTTATTAATATTTTATTAAAGAAAAAAAAAAAAAACAAGCTCGCGATGGCAAATTTTTTAGGGATAGGTCTATATTTGAAAAAAAAAAAAGTGCATGATTTTTTTTTTAAGGAGGGGAGTGTTAGATTGGTGGACCAGTGACAGGCCACCTCACGGGCCTCGTGTGAAAATAGTCCCACCAATGCTCCAACTATAGATGATAGTATTGAATACCATATTTGTGTGTCCATAAAGTAGATCAAGATAACTGGTGCCCACAATACTCCAACACCGAATCGGTTAGTCTTTTTGATAAACTCATGCCACTTGTATGGAATTGTTTTGATATTCAATGTTTTCTTAGTTGACTCCACCATAGTTCTAATATACATGAAGTAGCTGAAGGTGAACTTTACAGCCAACAACACCACCAAAAATAGACTATAAGAGAGGTTATCAAAAATTCCCTCTCGAAGCCCATAGCCAACAAATGTTCTTGACTGAAACCACCATGTCAGAAGATGAAAAATCCTCCAATTGCTTTTCTCCACAAAATTTTTGAACCACAAAATTATGAAAAGCAGTAAAGCTAGGAGCTCAGGGACAATGAATACAATAGCAGCCTTGACATAGTTAATCAACATTTTGTTTGCCTTACTTGACCAGGAAAAATCATGATTTCTTTGTTTCCACATCCGACTATAGAGCACAGCAAACAGGATCGTCCACACTGTTGCCACAACAATTTTCAAAAACATTCTTATTCCTTGTAAAGGAGTTTCTCTTGACACTAAATTGTACTGTGTGCCAATATCAAGCAAACATTGTAGAAGCCGAAGGCCTACCCAAGTTATGAACACACTAAGCATCTTAATTTGTGTATCTTTTTTTTTCAACTCTTTCCAAGGAATCCCTTTGCCTTCCAAGGCTACAAGAATTGCAACTGGCAGGAAAAGGATATACATAATCCAGAGTCGATAAAAACTATGGAAAATATTCCAAAAGGAGTGTTGCTCTACAAAACCTGTCTTTCCTACCTTCTATTTCTGCAGCATAGCAGTTAACCTCTGCAATTCGACCGCTTGTTGTTGTTGATTATCCAGATTCGGTAGAACAAGGAAATTACTACTCAGCTTAAGAGGCCATCCCAACTAATCAAAGCACCTATTGCTCCAAAAATACTCATTCATGTCATCATAATTTCTCCAGGAAGAATGAGGCT
The DNA here is from genome assembly GCA_028583015.1 of Wollemia nobilis. Taxonomy (NCBI): domain Eukaryota; kingdom Viridiplantae; phylum Streptophyta; class Pinopsida; order Araucariales; family Araucariaceae; genus Wollemia; species Wollemia nobilis. Next base: position 3,749 of record JAQPPZ010005314.1, on the reverse strand, counting down.
CCTTACCGCCATAGCTCGATTCTGCCTCTGCTTTGACAGTTTGATACAAAGGAGTGACAACCTTTTGCAAAAATGCATTTTCTCCCATATAAGCAAGCAATGTTGGTTATTCGAACCTAAAACCTGATGATCATGACCCCTCAGGTTATTCCCCCATTTCTAGATAGTTTCAAAATCAGTTCAAATGATGCAAGTGAACCATACGAACACATAGCAGTATAATCTCCTACCTTACAGACAATAGAGAACAAACTCTCACTTCTCGTGATTTCCCCAAGCTTCCACTCTACTAAATCAAAACGCTCTGAAAACAAAATTTTAGCCGTTATTGAGATCGATTTTGAATAAAAAACTGTCGGATTCAAATCCAAATATCTTTTCCTATGCTCAACAAGTTCTTTGCTGCAATCCCAACCAATTTCTTAAACAAATATTCACCACATTTAAATCTAAAATATGTTTCATCTCCTATCTTAGATTTTGACAAAGTTTTTAACACTAATTTATCTCATACAACTGCAAATTTTTCAATCAAATGTTCTAAAAAGCTAAAGCGCGGGCATCACTTACCTGCCAGACAAATGCTTCAAGGATTTCGCCAAACTCTGACCCTATGAGATGAGACGAGACGAGACGATCTCCGTACTCGAACCTTAAACCAACACATCATGTTTTTCTCAATCCCACCGCTCTATGTTTTAGTCTAAAATTTAACTTAAACAAAACTTAAAATCCAAACCAAAACCGCTCAAAATAAAGTCATCGAATCATGCACCTTCAACAGAATGCCCGATAGAATCCTCAGATCATTTTGACCGATTCCTTCAAAACTTTCGACCACAGAGCCCAATGACTAAACAAAAACCAAATTTAAACCTGAAACCAGACGATTTTTAGGCAGCATTTGAACTCCAGTCTTCTAGCACATAATGCCAATGAGACCACGCGCGGGAACATCACTAGACAAACTCTCATAGAAAGCATCCAAAATTCCTGGGACCTATCTTTCACCCTCAAATTTGACTCAAAATACAAGAAAATAAAATCTCACTTATTTTCGCCAAATTTAGGAATCAAAATCCACACCTTCACAACCCCTCGACTAAGTTTGCCCCATCCATCGTTCACTGTGATGCTCCGTAAAACCGCTCTTGTGATTTTGAAAATGCCTCAGACAAAAATCAAGAAAAAGGATATCGTTAAGTCCGAAAATTGCCTATCATAAAATCGCTTATCGTAAACCCCCTATTAAGTTAGAAATTGTGGTGGGGAACAGAACGTTAATTAGCTTATTGGCGGGGAAAACGCATTAAGCAGCTTTTGCTTTTGCTTTTGCTTTTGCTGTCATCGGGATTTGTAGTCTTGAAATCGCGATGGTCGAAACCTCGAGCGAAGTTCCCCTGGCGACTTCTTCGGGACTTGCACGTACATAGCATGTCGAGTATGCGTAGTTTTGAAGTAACGGTAATCTCGTAACGTTGGCCTTCGAAGGCTATGATATCTTTTTCTTTAAGTTTTAAATGTTTTTTCTCAAAATGTTAAATTATTTCTTTCAAAAAGGAAGTCAATGCATGTGTCGAAGCCAACGGAGGCCCATCGCTAAATTTCGTGCAATTGCGGGTGGTCACATGGTTAGGGGTATGAGATATTTGGGGACCAGTTTGTCATTGGTGATCTAACCATGGTTTTTCAAGGAGTAGATTTGGGTGGAATAAATATTAGGGATTGCTAAGACTCAACTAATTTGAATTTAGACTTCAAAAGTATTTTATTTTTGAAATATTTTGGATGAAAAAGCCATTATATTAATAAAATAATGTTTAATCATACAAAAAATGGTGGGTGGGATTAGCACACCCCATAAACCAATACATTAACCATTGTGGTTAAGAGTATAAAAGCGTGTCAGAAACAACCCACAATCTGTCAATAACAACTGCCAAAACAGTATTAAATATGCATTCAAAAAGAAAGAAGACGAGAAATTATTGTCACCTGGAAGGGGAAGGAAGATGCACATGACTCATAATGCAGGGTGCATTCCCCCAATGATCCATGAGGGTACGCAAGTACTACAACTCCACCTGTACTTTTTTAACTTGTACTTGAATTTGTAACCATCAATCAAAGAATATATCATATTTATCAGCAACAGAGAAGACATGTTCGGCATCTTGTTGAGAAAAAATAGCTCTATTTCGGGACTTCCATAGATAAAACAAGGTACAAATTCTAAAAATATTCCAAACAACATCCAAGTTGAAGGAAAAAGCAATAGGGTCACCCAAAATAGCATGCACCCAAGTAAAATCCTCCTTCATAAAAGGTCTAAAAATTTCAAGAAGCCACTCCCAAGCTGACTGAGCCCGATCACAAGACCAAAAAACATGCAGTAAATCTTTCGCTTGTCCACAAACTAGGCAAATGATATTATGAACACCTAGATGCTTGAGCCTACTACCAACAAGTAACCCTTGATGTAAGAGACTCCAAGAAAAAAAACTCTATTTAGGTTCAATATAAGTAGCCTTGATGAAAGATTTTATTTTGAAGATTATAAATGTAGAAACTTAAAATCAAATTAAACTATTCAAGCTCAGATTTTGAATAATGTATATTAGTTAAATTAATCATATATATTTAATATAAATTTTAACATTTAAGATAATAAAAAATCTATTGGAATTTTAAATTTATTGGTATCAGAATGTTTATAAATATAATATTTTAATTTTTATAATGATTTTTTTTTAAAGTAATGTGAAGTACAAGGAGGTCATATTTTCTTAGGGGTATAGCAACAAGGGCCTCTTTCCCTGCAATTCAAACTTAGGTCATCGAGATGAAACACCACAACTTACAATAAAATTAAGAATTACATTTATCTAAGCTCTTGATGGAATGGTGAGCAAGATGACTAGTGTCTTCATATTAAAGGCCCTTAGTATATATATATATATATATATACCTTAAAACATAAATAACAAAAAATCAAAAATTATTAAGTAAATAAGATTAATAAGAGCTCAAAAGACATACCAACTCTTTGGACCTAGTAGACCAAGTTCAAACCACTCAAAAGATGGCCCTCGTTGTACCTTGCATCCTCCTTCAATAAAAATATAAATATAAATTAAACTTAGGTCACCGAGATGAAATGCGAAGACTTACAATAAAATTAAGAATTACATTTATTTAAGCTCTTTATGGAGTGGTGAGCAAGATGACTAGGTCTCTTCGTATTAAAGGCCCTTGAAAACAAAACAACAAAAATTATCAAGTAAATAAGATTAATAAGACCCCAAAGGACATACCAACTCCTTGGACCTAGTGGACCAAGTTCAAACCACTCAAAGGATGGCCCTAGTTGTGCCCCTAGTTGTACCTTACATCTTACTAAAATAAAAATATAAATAAAAATTAAAAATTAATGAAATCAAATATAAAAAAATAAGCCCTCGAGGGCTAGGTGGATTGGTAAAAGTTTGTCTAGTCAGGAACTTATCAAGAAGACACCTACATTCAAACCTTGAGGGTAGTCTGTTTGCAAAGGTAATTTTCAAATCTCAATCCTTTACGTGCATGTCAAACCAATGATGATGGTATGAATCCTGAGCGATTAGGTCCCCTTCACATTAGGTAAACAATAACAAGGCAAAATAGGTTTGGTGGGAGCAACCCCTATGGTTTGAAACTTGGGCTTGCCAGTTACTAAAAATAGTGTGGTTGTGACCAACTCTTCTATGTAA
>JAQPPZ010005313.1:0-32614 GCA_028583015.1 Wollemia nobilis | reverse complement strand
TCATGGAAAGGACATCTCCTCTCCTAGGCAGGAAAAGCCACCCTTACATCCTCCTATATCTAAAGAATCTCGATGTACTTCTTATCCATTTTTAAAATCTTGACCTCGATTGGTGCCCGCATCAAGTAGATCTAGAAGCGCTTCTTGTGGTTTGGAAGCGAAAAGAGGAAAAGGATTTCACTGGTCGCATGGCCCCTGGTCTATCGATCCAAAGATGAAGGTGGGATCGACCTCCATCGGGTTTCCCTTATGAAAAAAGCCCTCTTGTACAAGCATTCCTGGAAGGTTTTCACCAACTTATCAGTCGAGTGGGTCAGCATTGTAAGAAGGAAATACCTCCAACAACACCCCTTCCTTAGTGACCATCAGCCTCGAGATGGATTTGCCTTCTATAAATCCTTAACCCACATAAAGGACCTCATCCAAAAAGGAACCAAGTGGATTCTTGGTGATGGAACAAGGATTGACTTCGGGAATGATAGGTGGCTTTGGGATAAGGCCCTGAGAGAAGATACCAAGCTCCTGGTCTTGAGACCACACCTGGAGACCTCTAAAGGACCCAAGGTGGTAGATTTTATCATTAGGGGTAAGGGCAGAGCAGGTTGGAGGCCCATTGAAGTTCCCTAGTTTCCCCGTTAGGTAGTCAGCCTCTTGGGTCTTCTTGACACTGCTATCATCCCTTTAGGTGATGGTGAGGATAGGTGTGTCTGGCACGACACCAACAACGGCTCCTTCTTGGTCAAATTCGCCCATGCCCTCCTAAGGGATCCCCAAGAGGCCAATTTCCTAGTCAAGCATGTGTGGGCTAAGAAGTTGATCCCCAAGATCAGCTTCTTCATCTGGACTGCCATCCAAAACAAGATCCTCACCATTAAAAATCTAGCCGAGAGGGGATTCCTAATCCCAAACAGATGCTATTTGTGCTACGTTGATTAGGATTCGATAACCCATCTCTTCTTCAAATGTCCCTTCTCCTCTAATGCTCTAAGACATCTCCTTGCCCAGGTATCCATCCAGTGATCCCCTCCTGGTTCCATCCCTAACCTCCTCATCCAGTGGCTCAATCCCTTTTTGCATCCCACCCTCTGATCCCTCTGGGCCTACTACCTACCCCACCTACTCTGGAAACTCTAGCTTGAGTGTAATAGTAGAGCTTTCTCCTCCTTGCCTCGAGACCCCCGAGCGATGGCAGTCAAAGTGCTAATTCTCGCATCCTTCCTCTGACCTAACCTCCATGGAAGGCGAGCGAGTTAACCCTACTCAACTCCCTTGGAATGCAGACACTTCCCCCTTGCCCTCATCCCTCCCCCTCTACTAGAGCCTCTACTATATGGTCAGCCCCCATCTTGGGTGGGTCAAGATGAACTTTGATGGAGCGTCTAAAGGCAATCCTAGCCCCTCGAGTGCTGGTGGGGTCATTCATGACCACTCAAGGTATTTGATCCTTGCCTACGTGGAGTTCTTGGGTGTTCAAACCAACAACTTTACGAAAGCTTTGATGCTCCTCCGTGAGCTGATCATTTTCCAGGATTCCTCCAAAATGGTGATCATTGAGGGAAACTCCCTAAACATTATCAATGTTGTGACAAAGCAAGGGGACTTGTTATGGCGAATAGCCAACATCATCCAAGAAGCTCGAGTTATCCTTTAAGGGCTCCCCCAATTTTCCATTTTCCACGTCTTCCATGAAGGGAACAAGCTAGCAGACTACATGGCCAACTCAATAGCTTCGTCATCAGGTCTCCGTATTTGGAGGGATGGCTTTACCGATGACCTATTGGATGTGGCATCCTAAGACTAGCCTTTGAACCACGATGCCAGCATAGATGACTAGCATTTTCATTCTCAGGGCCTCGTTTACCTGAAGCTCTAGGTCCCACTCTATTCTTTTAGGGGTTGTTGACCTCTACCTGAAGCTTTCCAAGGTCATTATTTCCAATGTTCTTATTCATAGCAGACACCTCAATGCCAGGCCAGGTTTGAGCAGGTCTTATCGTATCCACGTTGGCCTCGTTATTAGTTCCTTGTTTGGCCCCATGCCACCTCAGCTTACCTGTCTCACCATCATCATATTATCCCTACCTCTTTATGCCAAGGTAGTTACCCCATGCAAGCCGTCCACCTGGCCCACTTTCGGTGTGCCACCTCATAATTCACGTCCTAAGGCACCCGCTTCCCGTTGGCCTTCTCATGTTAATTATCATGCCCATCACCTTTCTCCCTTTCTCTACCATCGTTTAAGTGTGTCAATCATCTCCCTCGGTGCAGAGGCTCGACGCATGCGGTAGCCTTGTGCCCCTTCAGCTTCCTCCTCGCATATTTCTTCCCTCTAGAGTGCATCCATCTCACTTCCACCTAGTCTCTTCTTCCTTGTGGGCTTCCTGCGTGTGTGCTCTCTGGTCAGCTCTGGTACCCTCTACTGCTTCCCATCGTTTCCTGCCTCTATTTCCACCATGTCCTCATCCAAAGTCATTTACGTTGAGCCCTCTTCCCTCACCCTGAGTGAGTCCACCAAGGTGTTCATGGAAGCCAAGTCCCTTACCCCTTTCCTTCATAAATTCATAGGCCTTGACGAGGAGATTACCCAGGCCTTCCTCGACACCTGGAACAACGACAATGTGGTTGTGAAAGGCATCCATTTTAGGGTAACCAAGGAATTCATGTTTGAAGTTACAAGGCTTCACCACGAAGAAAAAGGGAAGTATATCCGACGTGACAGACACAATTGGGAGGAAGAGCTCACCCACTTTTCGGAGCACAGCTAGGACAAGACCACCCTCTTCAGACCGCATCTACCCAAACCCTTCGATGAGGCGCTCGTGCCCATCATGCAATTCATTAGCTGTGACCACCCTAACGAGAAACTATGCAGCTTCCATATCAGCTTCGTCAATTATATCCACGGTGCCACCCTCTTGTGCACTCCTCAGTACTTATTGTACTCCCTCATAATGGCTATCGAGAAGGCCCAGAAAGCCCACACTTGCCCCATCCACCAAGGCCTCATGGCAGTCCTTTATCGTCATGCTCTCGCTAACCAACCCCCTGTCTAACATATCCCTCCCCTCTCCGCTAATCCCCCTAGGTCTCCAACCTCTTCCAACCCTAAGTCCAAGGCTAGGGAGGGCAGCCCTAGCGACCCTGATAATTCTCATCCTCCAAAGAAGCGCAGGCCCACCCTGAAGCAACGGGCATCAGCTTAGGTCCCTGGAAGTTGCAGTGCCCCAGGTGGTTCTACCCCCGATGGTAGCTCGGCCTTAGGGGGTTCGACCCTTGGCGGCCCTGGTGCTCCCAATGGATGTAGATCCTAAAGCAGGTTCAAGAAGTCGAAAGTGGAATTAAAGGGCACCACCAAGATCAGCTCAGACTTTAAGGGTGAATTGGGGGTCTTCCCAATCAGAATTCTCCTAGACATGGTGATAAACTCTCTGACCTCGGCAGCCAATGCGGCTGCGACCTTTGTGCACGTTTTGAAGGAGCTTCACCACAGTCTAGGTACTGGTTCCAACAGGGACGAGAATTAGTCATGCCAGTCCTATTCCAGTGGGGGACCCCTTCCCGAGGCATTTTTGGTGGTCCAAGTTTTTATGGTAGGGTTTCCAGGCTAGGTTCGAAGCTGGGGCCTTCAACAGGCTGTGCAGGTGTTATGTTGTTTCCAGTTTTTTCTTTTGAATCAATGTGGTGTTCTGTCCTGTCCCAGAGCCATGTTTCTTTTGCTGGCTGTCGAGGTTCCCACAACCCTGGGTTTGTTTTGTCTAGGATCCTGAACCCTGATTTTTGTAATGGATGTCCACCCCTGGTCTAGCGTGTCAGGTTGTTTTGGCATGTTAATGTTGCGACATATTTTGTATTAAGGTTTTGGGTCCCTTTAAAAAACCCCTCTGTATATAAAATGTTACTTATCAAAAAAAAATTCTTAATGGTGTAATTATTACACAAGAGACCATATATTCTCTTCATTCCATGAAAAACTAAGTATGCTTATAAAATTAAATATGAACACACTATATTATAGGGTCTATGTATAATATTCTAAAAAGAATGGTTTTAATCAAGGTTGGTGTGAATAGATTAGATGTTGTTAACACTTCTTACTAAAAAAATTATAATTGAAATATAATAAAAATATATTCTTAGTGAAGAGGATTCAATAATAAATTAATTGAAATTAAATTATTATATTGTGTTTAATAATATTTTCAATAGGATGACCTATTTGTGCGAAGGATTAGGGTTTTTCCTGAAAAACATCTCATCTTTTGGGAGCCATATCTTCGTGAAAAGTTATCTGATTCAGTCGATTCTTAGACCAACTTGTGCAGAATTTGAATAGCTTTAAAATGAGTGGTCATATACAAAAATCTAAGTAATATTGAGGGATATACGACCCTATGAAGTCAACCATTCGGAACAAGGGTAGTGACAATTTTTCAAGTCGTGAAAAATGAAATTGCAAATATTTGTCAACTAGGGTTCGAACGTTAGGAAGAGCAATGAAGGGCTAGGAATTTAGTGAGGCAAGACATTTTGGACAAAGAATTTTCAACTACGTTTTTTTCTCTTTCTTTATTTTAGAAATTATGCATGGAAAATTTATAAATTCTTTATCAAATATTATATTTGCTATAAGGCATTCGGGATAAATTTTAATAGATTTTGAGTTTTAGTTTCCTTTCCATGGAGCTTTACCTTTCTCAATCATTCTTAAGTATGGGGATAATATGTGGATCCAAACTATATATTATGAAAACATATCTTTTAGATGTAGAATATATCATGAAGTGGCGCATATTGAGAGATCATACCCTAATAAGAGCCCAACATAATCATATGTAGAAAACTGCAAGAGAAACTTACAAATGGTTATGGCTGAAGATGGTTTTCAACTTCCAAAAAATAGATATAGAAAATTAAAAGAAAATAAATAGTGGAGACCATTAAGGAATGATATTGGAAGAAATACTGACTTTTTTGAGGCTTTAGCCTATAAATAAAAAGTAGATCAAAACTTAGAGGAGACGGTACAACAATTTCAACATATTAACAAGGAACCATCTATTTACTATGATCCTGATTTAAGAAAAAAAATTCTCGATGAACCTAAGGAATGTGTCTTATTAGATCTTGAAGACTCTCTTGAAGTTCCATGCACGATTTAGAGGAAAAAAATTGATAAAGAAAATGCAGTTTTAGAAGTTAATTCCTCTACCATTAATAAGGAAATACTAGAAAATGAGTAGGACAAGTCAAAAGCTTCTATAATAGAGCCAGGAGAGGATAAATATGATGAAAAATAAGATTATGAAAGAATATTGAGGAATAGAATAATAAAACCTACTCTTGATATAGGCAAGGCAAAAAGAGGAAAACCCTCAAATTATCAAGCAAGATCTAGGGAAGCAAGAGCAAATATAGAGAAAGGAACACAAATTAAGTTTGGTTGAACTTCTCTTTATCAAACAACAAAATGATATTGGTAATACGTAGGCGAGGCAAAAGCCCCTAATGAGACATGATTATCATCTCATGGAATATAAGGGGTGCTAATGCCCCTCAAAATAGAGGTGTATTAGGGACCTATGTTTAAGTAATAAATCTAATATTTTTTGTATCCAGGAAACTAAAATGACAAAAGAAGTTTCAAAAACTATGAAAGCAGTATGGGTAATATGTGAATGGGATCCTATGGATTATGAAGGAGTAGCTTGTTGGAATCCTTCTAGAACCTCTTGTGTAACCATTCATAAAACTAGGCATTGGATAGCCTCTTTAGTCACTTGATAAAGCAATGGAAAAGCACTTATAATAGTGAGGCTTTATAAACAATATGGGATATATCAAAAGATACAATACTTTAGATTGTATGGCTAGAAAGGAATAGAAGAATATTTAAAGGAAAGGAAAGCGGTTTAGAGGCAATGAAAAAAATATATGTTTAGACATAGAGGAGTCTAAACCAACCCTATCAACTCACCGAGTCACTAATTTTGAAGGAGAGAGTCTTGATAGATGGATTCAAGTCATTAAATGAAATTATGATGTTGGGTACAAGAGAAGAAAAATAATATAAAGAATATAAAGTGGAAACCACCAGATGTGGAGTGGGTTAAATTGAATTTTGATGAAGCATCTAAAAGAAATCTAGGACCAACAAGAGAAGGAGAAATAATTAAAAATAATAGAGGAGAGATTTTGTCTCATTATGCTTTCAATAGTGGATTTAAGACAAATAATGAAGCTAAAGCTTGGGCGACTTTAGAAGGGTTAAAAACATGTAAACAAATGAAATGGAAGAGAGTATGGATGGAAGGGAATTATCTCATGGTAATAAATACAATTTTGAGGAAAGCAAAGGCTCCATGGAACATAATTGTGGAAATTCAAGATCTTGCTAAAGAATTTGAAGAAATCAAGTTTACACATACATTAAGGGAAGGAAACAAATGTGTAGATAAGCTAGTCAATAGAGGGGTTTTGATTGAGGATTGTGAAGTTAATTTATCCTTTCCATGGTTAGAGGAAGTAGAAAGTTTAGTTGAAGCTGACAAGAAAATGTTGATTGCCTAAATCAATTAATTATTAAGATTTATTTTAATGTTTTCCATTGGTAATATTTGATTTATTTTGTAACAATAATGTGTTTTCATTTTAGACTATTTACATAATTTTTGTGGTTGCACTTGTGATTTAGGAAGGAAACTAGCAATCCAAATTTGGTAAAGCGAACTATGATAGTGTAATGTTTTGGAAATATTACTCTACTAAGATGCAAGGCATAGATAGTAAAGGTGAAGTTTTGGCATTGTGAAGGCTACTATAGGAAAATGTCAAGAAAGATGCTAAACTCTGCATTAATTGTAATCATACAAAAAATTGAAAAGATCTAGAAAATGAAAATAAAAAATTAAAACATTTTATGAAAAATATTGTAAGTTTCTAGCTATAGCATCTCATCTCAATTGAGATGAGAAGTGTATATATTTGTAAACTCTCAAGCTCTAAAGAAGAGAAATGTAATTCGTTAAGGGTGGGGGACCCAAGTACAACCCCTTATTATCAAGCCAAAAAATAATGTTTTCAATAGATATAAAGATTGAATAAAAATAATTTTATTCTTGATGTTTGCCAACTATTTTTAAAAGCAATCTCTTAAAAATATATAAATATCTATGAACATTTTTTTTTCTTATTTTCTTCTTGGTTAGTGTGAGAAAATCTTAGGCGAGGCATCTCCATCCCATAACCTCTCATAAGGGCGAGAGCTGAACTTATCAATAAGAACCAAACACACAACCATCACATATCCACCCTTCACAGACTCAGACTCATCTACAACGCAGTTTAAACCTTATCTATAAATAATTTGAAATAATAAATAATAAAACCTATTATAATATTAATCTCTTTAAATAAAATTCAAACTTTAAAAATAAGTAACTAAATAATATTTAATTTTTTAAATGAATTAATGGAATTTGCTGAACTTATCAATAAGAACCAAACACACAACCATCACATATTCACTCATCTACAACACTCATCTACAACGCAGTTTAAACCTTATCTATAAATAATTTGAAATAATAAATAATAAAACCTATTATAATATTAATCTCTTTAAATAAAATTCAAACTTTGAAAAATAAGTAACTAAATAATATTTAATTTTTTAAATGAATTAATCGAATTTTACTCTACTTTGTATAACTTCAACAAAGTCCCTGTCCTTGTTTTGCTTGTAGACGAACTCCAAATAAAAACAATTACTTAATTACAACCTTAGACTTACTATTATCAATTACTCTTCTTTTTATTATTATCAATATTTGATATATATATCTGTTCCGGTATAATCCGGAACGATAATTTACTAATACTTTTTATATATTTCTTGTGGGGTTAAATCCATCAATAATATAATATCCTTGCTGTGTGGATTAGAATTTGTAGATTTTTAATTCTAATTCCTTCTATAAAGAAAGGTTCGACTTCGACTTCGAAGATTTTTTTCTCACATGAGAAGCAAAATCAGGGTTGTGGAAATAATATTCATAAATTTTAAAATATTTAAATTTCTACCATGTACGGTAATTTCAAAACCTAATGTCATATGGGTCACCAACCACTACCGTGGCTAAAATATATAATGTGATCGAATCCCAAAAAAAGTTGGGCATCCCCATGAAATAGACTTTAGCAAAATTATAGCATCAGCAATATTCTTTTCCCTGGTCGCCTCGTAATTAATTAATAATTGTTTTGATAACAATAATGAATTGACATGTCTTTTAACATACTTAAATTCAAAATCAAGCTTCTTCAAAATCTTTATCTTTACCTACTAAATAATTAAATTTTTATTAAAAAATAAAAATAATAATTAATTGATAATTTTTTAATTTTATTTATTTTTGTTATTAATAATAAAAATCAATTTAAATTTTTAATAATAATAAAAACACTTAAATTCAAATCAAAATATATAATAATATTATAGTGTATTATCTAAGGTTCATTGTCATTTACAAATATATACACAACGAAAACGAAAAGGTTGGTGTGATTTTTTTTAAGCTAGAGGTCAATTACATGTGTTGAACAATTGGTCAAAATATACAAAAGTTGGCTTATTGATTGAAAAGTTGGCTTATTGATTGAAAAGACTTTTTTTTTTTCTTCGTCCGCGCGGAGGTGTTTTTTTTCAAGAGGCCTGAGCGAGTTTTGTTTACTGTCGTGTGGCGGAGGCTGATGCGGAATTGCGATCTCGTAGCCGGCAAATGTTTGAGTGGAGTTGACAGTTTTGTTGCTGCTAAAATTATCTACGTGCCCTGTTCCGTTGATGATAGCTCACCGCCCATTTCATTCCAGCAATGAATAATTTTTCGGCAACCATACTGTTCATGGACAGCGCATTATGGAGGAGACAAATGGATGTGATGCAGTTCTCTCAATCGAGGTCCCCAGAGAAACATATTGGCCTGTGTCATATCTTGTGGCCCAGGTGTACTTGACTCATCAGATGAGCGAACTGGACCAGGTGCATCAACAGTTTGATCTGAAAACCACGAGATGCTCTTCAAGACCGCCGACTACCTCACCCGTGGAGGGGAATCCGGGATTTTTCACCCCCATGCACCTCATGATTTATCAGCTCCTCCAGAATGCTGAGTTCGGAAATGCCGTCGAGAATTTCCAATTTTTTTGTGTTTTCAGCACACCACAGCGCCCACCTGCTCACAGGACCCCTACCCCTACCGCCAGGTGTGGCCAATTCCAGAAATCTACGGGTCATGCCTCACCAGGCAGCGCATTGTGTGCAGGCGCCACATGGGACCCGCGCCTTCACAACGTGGCCCCCACCGCCGGCGACCCTCTCCACACTGCCACACTGCCGACGTCGGCCGGCGATAGGACGTCGCCGGCTTCGCGGCTCGGCCAGTGCCGCACCTTCCCGACATTACTTGGCGTCGAAAAGTTCAAAAGTAAATTGATTTTTAATATTCCTTGACAGCAGAAATGATTTTTAATATTCCTTGACAGCAGAAATGACAAATAAATAAATAAAATGTGATCATGATGCAATATATTTAAGGCCAGTTTCAATTCCATATAATCAATTAAAAAATAATAAAGTTAAAATTTGTATAAGAATAATATTATGTGTATAACTAAGATTAAAAAAAAAATCATTATTAACAGTTTGGAGAAGAAATTTCATGGTGGAAGATAATAATATTGATGTGTTTTCACTAAACAAACAAGCTTAATCATCTTGAATAAAGTTTCATAAATTTTAGTTTAGTTAAGGTTTAGCATAGTCAATGAAAGTCTTGGGACCCGTTATGGTGTTCACGTTTGAATCATCAAAGTGTGAGGAGGGAGAATGAGTTGTGAGAAGATCTTTGACTTTGGGTGTTTGCGATGTCTACCCTTCTCACTTTAAGGATAAGAGTAATTGTGAACTTAGGTCTAAGGTTTAGTGGATTCAAGTTAGAGACCACCTATGTTTCTCCTAAGATATTTTTTTGACGATTTTATCTTAATTTAGCCCTATCCTAACTACAATTGTATTGATCAATGCAATAGATAAGTCTAGTTCAAGAAGATAATACAACAAATAAGTCATAATGTGACTTTATGCGATTTCATTTTGATGAGATGCAAGATTATAGTTCCCCTGAAGTGATTTATGCTAACTTGTTCTTTTTCTTCCTTTTGTCCTTTAGTGGATAAAACATAAAATACTCAATAACATAAGCAAATACGTAATATATTCTCTAAACTAAGATAATAAAAGCAACAAGTGGAACATCAAACCTGATTTCTATCTTAATGATAGAAGCATTGTTGGTCTACAAAAACATTACTAGTGGAAGTACTTCTGGTTTTTAAAAGCACTATTGGTACTACTATAGTTTAATGGTGCTTTTGCTTAGGGTTCTTGTTTTTCAAAAACCTGTAAAATAGATAGAAACATATGCAATCAATGGTAAAGTGGTATACCTAGACCTACAATGTGTGGTTCCCTTGACCAATATTAGGCCCCTACTCAAATGATGAAAATAAATGATACAAAGAGATAAAATGATAACTATGAACTCAATGACAAAAGTGCCATTGAGGAAACAATAACACCATCGACACTTTTGCTAGTTGGTAGCACTTTTGCTCTCTACAGTAGATTGTGACTACGGAGTCTTAGTTTCTACCACAATAGAGATAGAACATAATAGCACCACCAAACCTACAATTTGATAGCGCTTTTGCTTGCAAGTGCAACAAAATGTGTTTTGAACAAAAGACTTGTGATTTTTCAACTATTTAATTGAAGATCCCTAACCATGAGGTATAGGGTCTTAATGGATACAATATAATAGTCTATTTGATAATAAAAGATGTAAACTAATGATGCAATATGATAAGTAAAGGAAAGTGTTGTAAAAAAGTTTGTGTGCAATAATCAAATGATTACAAAGCATCAAGATGAAGATAGTGATAAAATCTAAGAAATGAGAGAGCACAACCAAGCAAGCAAGTAGTCTCAAGAGCCTTGCTTGATATCCTCTTGTTGTGACAAAGAAGATGATTTTACTTATTGATTGAGATGATTGAGAATTTTATAATTGCACAAGATCCAAAATTTAATTTGATAGGGCTTGGCTATCTTCAAAAGTCCATTTTAATTCCGCTTTCTAATTATTGGCTTGATATGAAGCCATGGTTCCTTAGAGGATGGTTGGATGAATTTGATGGGATTGTTTGAAGGTAAGTTTTCAAAATGGGTTCAATATGCAATCAATAGATGCAAGATAGTAAATGGAGATTTTGTGTCTTTGGATTACTACTAAGACTGCAAAACATATTGATGTTATTAGATCCATTATCGATGGGTTGCTTGGAAGGTACTATTTATCTTTTCCTTTTTAGTATCTAATAGTCATAGCATTGGTTGCGATAATGGTCCCAATGCTAATATCAAATATGGTCATTGTTGGGAAGAGTCGTTAACACTATGACTTAGGTCTTGAAACTATTGCTTTTAGAGCAATAAATGTTCTTAAAATAAAGTTTTAGATAATTGACTTGATTTTGATGCCTCATTAATTAGTTGATGAAGATGTTAGTAAGTTTGAAGACTTTGAAGATGTATCTAAAATTGGGTATATACACATAGAATCTTATTAGTTATATACAATAAATAAATTAATATTTACTTTAGATGCTTCTTGACATATGAATGATAAACCAAACATAATTAAGTAGACCATAATTGATAGTATTAATTGTTAAATTAGTTAAAATCTAACTATAATAAAATTTTGATTATAATTCAATAAGAAAATAAACCAAGTTGAATGTCTCATAATTTTATTTATATTTATTGTTTGAAAGATTAATGATAAAAATAATAATACTTGGAGGGCGGAGGTAGTAGACCGATTAGTTTTTCTTTGAGTGTTTGTCATCTTGAGGTTGGCGGTTCCAATCCCAAGCCCCTCCAGGTCCCCCTCACTAGAGTAAATACTTATCGAGATGGAACAGGTGGAAAAAACCCCTATATAATAATAATAATGATACTTGGAGACCCCAAAATTGTTAGTGAAAATTAAATACTTATCGAGATGGGCCAGTGGAAAAAACCCCTATATAATAATAATAATACTTGGAGACACCAAAATTGCTAGTTAAAATTAAATAATAGTTCAATGTCGTTTATTTATTTATTATACTTACTATAACCCATGATTTTTTTTTTTAGGTTTAAATGTATTATCAAATTCAATGTTTGTTATTTATAACTAGTTTAAAACTTATCAAATAAATATTCTTTAATATATATTAATTTTTCATCCTCAATTTTTTTTAACTCTTTTTATTAACATAAAAATAATTCTACCAACACGTCCATGGTTCAATGGTTGGGTTAAATTATTGATGTAGCCCACACCAAGGTTCAAATCTTAGAGATACCAAATAACTCAATGTGACATAAAAAAAATTATAAACAAAATTAAAATACATGACAAACAAACCTAACCTAAGGGGTCATGATCATCGGGTTTTAGGTTCGAATACGGGAAATTTTTTGGTAAAATCACTGTGAGAAAGGACGTCTGACATTCTGGTGGAAATGAGTCTCACGCATAGGCGATCAGGGTAGTACAGAGAGGCCTCAGCAAGTAGTAGCGAGAATGAAGTCTACAACATCCTTCCTGTGCACAACATGCTAGCAGATCATGCTGCCCTGCGGTTTCTAGAGGTTCGAGCAGCGACTGCTGCATTGAAAACTATAAGCGAGCTTCGATGTCCTCCCTATGTTGAATGGGATTCTAATATGGATCTTCTTGATTGGCTTGGCATCTTATTTGGTTTCCAAAGAGATAATATCCACAATCAGTGGGAGCATCTCATATGCTTTTGGCTAACAGCCAGATGCGATTGCAGCTGCCTCCTGATATCATAGATCATCTTGAACCCAACGTTGTTCAAAAATTGAGAAAGTGTAGACACCAAAACAGCACCAATCCGATTATGTGACTACAAACACTGATCACATTAACACACATAGCCCCCAGAGGTTAAACAGTGGTTCTAACCACTTACACAGCAGTTTTGCAAGTCAGAAATCAATTTGGCACCTTTTAGACACTTTATTTCTTATTCGTCCCACCCAGTGACGAGTGCAAATTTGTACTCGTCCTACCCAGGGACGAGTATGGATTTATACTCGTTTCACTTAAGGACGATTATTAGCTCTCGCTTCTGGGTGGGACGAACATCAGGTTTGACCAGCAAAAAGTTAGACCTCGATGCATGACAACTTAGAACTGCCACTTAGCTTTTCTTGCATGGCATAGGAGTGCGAGTGAGTTATTTTGACAAATCATATCTGCCAATTGACGTTCCCTTCACTACATGGGAATAAGAGTGAGCTTTTTAAGACAACTCAGATTTGCCACTTAGCTATCCCTTCATTGCATAGGAGTGCAAGTGAGTTTTTTTAAAACACACAAAGACATGCATAGAGACAGTTAAGAATCCCTTGATCAAGAAGAAGTCTTCTTTTTAGGCAAAAAGCATTCATGCAAAGAAGAACTTTTGCATGTTAATTCAAAGAGACCCCTTAGGTCTATAAAATGGTGAGTTTCCTCACCCAAAAAAAGAGACCAAGCAGGAGCATTTTGAGCGACGAAGTGCTGCTAATTCATTTACTTGCGATTTGTGTTTTCAACATCCATAATCTCTTAATCGAAAGAGAGGTTATTGGGTGACTTTTGAAGGCACGAATCAAGAACCAACACCGATTTTCTGACTACAATATTCTACCAATTTGCCGACAACACATCACATCAGGTTTCGAACCCATCCTAAGCGGATTGGTGTCGAAGCAAAGTTTCACCCACGGGTGGTTTGCGTTCGGGCACCCCCCGCTTTATTTCTTTTATAGTATTTAGTTAGTTTCATGTTTATGCTTTTGTCAAGTTTTCATTTCATTTAGATTCATTTTAGCCATAGTTAGATTTATCTTTTATTTTTCATACACAGGTGCTACTGATTCTTTGTTTGTTTCTTTGAACGCAGATTTGTAGCATTGGAGGAGCAGCGAGGAATCGACCTTTATCAACGCAAGCGACGACGACGTTTTGGTTCGCCCATCTTACATGTGGGCACGCGGAAGAAGGAATTCTGAAACAAGTTGTAGAGATCAATATCTAACGCTCCTATACCCTAAAAAGGAAGGAGACGCATTGTAACACGAATTGAAGAGAATATCAATAAAAAGGGCCATAGTTTATATTGCTTTTATATCTTGTGTTCATTCATTTGTGTTCTTTCTTTTTAATACAATTTTTTTTAGTATTTCCTTTTTGTTTCCGGAATCTCGTGTTTTCAATGGCGATCACGGTGGGACCTCTGTCCTCTATTTTTTTTAGGTTAACTTACTGATCTAAAATTGCTTGTTTATTCTATAGGTACCTATTTTTCAACATCAGACTGTTATTCGTATCTGCAAGTGACGATTACAGAATTGGTATTCATTTCACCCCAGGACGAATAAACTATTCATTCCACCCTATGACGATTACGGTTCTGATATTCGCCTCACCCAGAGACGAGTATAGATCTGTGCATTTTTCAGAGCAAATTAGAAATATCCGATTAGGCAGAGAAGAGGTAGGGGTTTTTACAGCTTATGTCAAATTTCTGTTTTTCTATTTTCTGGTTTTCGATTTTGTATGGCTTAGGGAAAGATTTCTTTTCATTTGCCTGTTTCAATTTTGCAAAATTAAAATGAACCCCACACATCACGTGGTATTTTAAACCAAGGCATTGGTCGTAAAACCCCAACCCTTGAGCAAGACCAAAGGTGGATTCCATTATCACTTTGGCTTGAGATATTGCATCCATTACCTCGATCGCGACTGTTGCTAGACGTAAATCCTGACGAAATCTGACCGAGTGTAGCTAGGGTGATTCCTAGTGCATGAGGATAAGTCTTCTATGGTAGGTGTCATAAACAGAGCGATTCCCCTTTCATACCGCCTATGTTCCATGTATCATCTGCTCTCACGTACCTATAGTCTCCCTCACATAAGGGCGGGTATATAGAGAGGTTGGTATATCGGTCCGGCAATGGTATATTGAAGGGGCGACCATTTATGGGAGTCATATGAGCCAACATTCTGCATTTAAACATTCTTCAAAACTTGCAAAAACAAAACAAAATCATCAAAATGCACTAAAACCAGTTTAGGACACACCATTAATCTTTAAAAGAGATAATCACCATTTGTGTATGTGTGTGTTCATTTATGCTTAGTGTAACAAAAAAAAATCAAAAAAATCATAAACAAAAAGATAAAAATCTACGCATTTTGTCACTCGCTCCAAAAGCTCCAAGGATTCCCACAATCGCTTGGTCACCCCAAAATGCTCCAAAGGTGTCCATGAACCATTTTTTGAACCCAAAAGCACCCTGAAGGTGCCCATAAGTGATGCAGGAGCATCCAAAAAAATATGGGAAATTTTATATTTTTCCCTAAATTTTAGTGCATCTTGCCGGGGCCATAACTTCTCAACCGTAGCTCCGATGGACTTGAAATTTTACAAGGAGTTAGTTGGGATAATTTTAAAAAAATTCCATCAAAAGTCAATTT
Organism: Wollemia nobilis; assembly: GCA_028583015.1. Taxonomy (NCBI): domain Eukaryota; kingdom Viridiplantae; phylum Streptophyta; class Pinopsida; order Araucariales; family Araucariaceae; genus Wollemia; species Wollemia nobilis. The sequence goes on along the minus strand of JAQPPZ010005313.1, from coordinate 16,955 downwards.
TGCCCAAAAAATTCAGTTTTTGGGGCCAAATTCCATCATCTAGTGCCCCGAAATTAGGTTTTAAAATTGCGTGCCCAATTTTTTGCACTTTTTGAGTTGTTCGGATGTCGATATCTCCTAATGTATTTAGAGTTAGGACTTGAAACTTCATTTTTATCTTGTCTATGGTAAGAGGGATGTGCATCCCAATTTTGGGCCCCATCTGAGTCATTTCAATTTTTAGGGTTTTTAGAGAGACATCGCCATGGTGCTCACCCGCAGTCAAGCCCACTCATGGGCAGATGCTATGGAGAATGTCCAAGGAGGCACGAGTCACATCCGTTATAGTCCTCAGGATTTGGTCATACCACCTTGGCGACCTAACACACAAGGCAATCCCCTACACACCTTAACAAAAAGGGACTATAGGGGCACCTCTTCTAGGGGCACTCCTATTCAGCATAGCACCCAGCACGCACCCTCCCATGAGGGGTACATATGTAGGAGATCTCCCTTAGATGCTTGCTATGAGTGGTCACTGCGTGATGAAGTGCTAGGTCAACATAGGGTTCGACGGGAGGAACCACATGATTACACTATCCCTCCTTCACCCCCTTTAGTTGTCAGGACTACAAGGACAAATCTAGAGCACAAGGCTCCTCAGGCAGGGCGAGCCAACTCTGCCCGTTCCTCTTTCACTTACGAAAGGGGGCACGAGAAAAATCCTTATCTTCCTCAAGAACAATATACATCGTGAGAGCAATACGCCTCCGCAATTGCTAGCTATCAGGATTACCTACTGAGGCCAAAGCCTCGGGGAAATGCCGCTACCCCCAATAGAGGGAGGCGGCCTATAGAGATCTCAGATCACCATGACCAGGATAGATATCTAGGAGAGGCATCTAGGCCTTCTAGACATGAGACGGTAAGACCAACTATCTTAGAATCTGCCAAGCATATTGCACACCGGATGCAACTCACACTACTTGAGCTAGAACAACAATAGTTAGAGCAACAGTATCTTTTAAATCAAGAGTGCCTTCAGCGCCAGGAGGATGAGTTGTTACAACACACTATGCAGGTGAAGACTCCAACCCATCACACGCATAAGATAGAACATTATGAGAGACACAACCGGGTGCAAGACAGGTCTCTACGACCTTATCAAACATTGCCCTCGAAGCCTACTAGACTTGAGAGGGAGGCAAATCCTAAGACCAATGACGGGGGCCTTCTTCAGGCGCCCACCCAGGTTCATGGGCCACCCCCAAAAATTCTTCAAGAAGCCTCTAAGGAACCTGAGCGAGAAGAAGAGTGGGATGAAATGATATACCAAAGCATGGGGGGTGCTATCCAGCCACCCCTCCCAAGGCCTCAAGTTCCCCACAACCTACAACGGGAACAAATCAAAGCAGAGGAGCCCAAATCCTCTGATACATGCAAAGCATTCGAGCACTTAGAGTCGGTAGAGACCAAAATTTTGGGGTCCCAAAAGCCCAATTTATGTGAAACTCCTCTCAAAGAGGATCAACCCCTGGTTGTAGAGCTACCTGATGATGAGGTCTTCCATACTTCAGAATCACCAGATTCTGATGAGACTGACTCTCTCGCCAACGACGAGTCAGCATATGCAATAGCACCATGGGACCCGTTTGAGTCCGACATCACTAATTCACAAGTGGTCCCCATGGATGATCATCACAAAATTCTCCTAACATTATTCCCTTTGGAGGCTCCCATCGAGCCCATGCCATTGCCAAAAACTTAGGTCCCCCTGCAAAGCGTGGAACAACCCTATCGGGACCATGTCAATCTGCTCGAGCAGGACGAGCCTAACATGTTGCAGAAATTTTTTGGGGCCAATGAGGGCCTTTGGATCATCGACAATGATTACGAAGACAAAACTGAGATGGAATATCTCAATCATGTGTGATGACATAATCACCCTGTCACCCATGACGAACTGATGGCACAATTAGGCATAATACTAGGGCATGAGTGGTGCATAGACCCGACCCACTGGCATCACATGTTGATCCCGCTCCTTTGGGAATATCACGAGCCACTTCCACCCAGAGATATCATAGCACCATCAGTGTCGAAGGCAGACCCTGCCCTCCTATCCGTGCATAAGGCCGATCCATTCGTGCCAATTCCTATAGAACCAGATCCGGTGCATAAAGATCATCAAGCTGGGGGTACCTCTATTTCCTGAAGAGCCAGTGGGTTACACCAAAATGATCCAAAGGTGTCCATAAACCCTTTGTTCAAACCAAAAGCTCCAAGGATTATCGCAATCGCTTAGTCATCCCAAAAAGCTCCAAGGATTATCGCAATCACTTGGTCATCCCAAAAAGCTCCAAGGATTATCGCAATCACTTGGTCATCCCAAAAAGCTCCAAAGATTATCACAATCCTTTGGTCAAACCAAAAGCTCCAAGGATTATCGCAATCACTTGGTCATCCCAAAAAGCTCCAAGGATTATCGCAATCACTTGGTCATCCCAAAAATCTCCAAGGATTATCGCAATCCTTTGGTCAAACCAAAAGCTCCAAGGATTATCGCAATCACTTGGTCATCCCAAAACGCTCCAAGGATTATCGTAATCCTTTAGTCAATCCAAAAGCTCCAAGGATTATCACAATCGCTTGGTCAACCCTAAACGCCCCAAAGGTATCTATACACCCTTTGGTCAAGACAAAAGCTCCAAGGATTTTCATAATCGCTTGGTCATCCCTAAATGCCCCAAAGGTGTCCATAAACCCTTTGGTCAAACCAAACGCTCCAAGGGTTACCATAACCGCTTGGTCAAAAAAAATATTCAAAAATCAACAAAAACAACACAAAAATCAAAATCACAAAAATAATTGCATTCCAATTCCATGCATTCTCATAAAAATCAAACTACAAACATATAGGTTGCATTAAGCATTGCATCCATACATTGCATACTTCGATAGGTCATCCAAGTCAAAAGCACCATAGACAGTCATTACTTGGCAATTTCATTCTTTTCCACATTAGATCCATTTTCATAAATGCCTACATCTAGAATAGCACCATCGCCATTTTTTGCATCGTCAGTTGTCTCCTAATGTATTTAGGGTTTTTGTCATTCAGCTGTTTTTAAATTTCTAGCCAAAAATTGTACATAGTTAAGCAGATTTTACACGGGAAAGTTTTACTTGGATCACGCCTTGTTACGTAACATCCCAACACCACTTAACACACATAAAATAATTCCTAAGTTGTGTGAACGAAAGATGAAACCTACACAGTAATCCAGGTCACCATAAGCGAAACGGTTATCTTGCTCATCCCCCTGTGTGAATGACCCCAAGAATGCTGAGAGTTGGCAAAAGGACAAACATCCTCCCTACCCAATTCCCTAAGAATCCCAAAGTTCTCAATAGTTGCAAAACATCAAAAATTTGCAAACGTCAAAACACCAAAATTTGACATCCCACAGTGCATACATCAACAGGCACAAACAATAGTGATTCTTATCACTCCTAAATTCAAATCCCTTGCTCAAAAAAAAAAAAAAAAAAAAAAAATTAATATATATATACAAAAATAAACAGTGATTTTATCACTATAAAGAGCAAGTATCCCAATACAATTGAAGAAAAGAAGGGAGTTGAACTTGAATCCCTGGAACTCTCAGCATTTTGATAGGTCATGAGGCAAGCTTCAGTACCGGTTTGGTTGATAGCCTATCGATCACTGGCGGTAAACCTCCCGCATGACGATATATCTGTCACATTAACTTGTGTGTAGATCAATGTTTGCATGTGGATGAGCTAGCTTATGGTATCCTAGATAGCATCGCATATTAATCTAACTAAATACAATAAAGGAGTTAGTGGATCTACTTAGGTGATCCTCAGTACGAGTTCGGTTGAAAGCCCATCTGGCACTGGCGGTATCCTGACAAATACCACATAAATGAACTCAATTGCACACACAGGGATGTGAAATACCTTGGTTAAATTCAAGTCAGATTTAGACCTTGTTAGAAGTCTTGCGAGATAAATGTATAGTCTTGGCTAGTTAGTTAACAATATCTGCATCTCAGAAAAGCTTAACTACATTTTCAAACAACTGGTACATTTCATTCCGTACACAACCATCACAATATATGCAAACTACGAAAACAAAATTTTCACATGCAAAGTCATCCCATTAGTATCGCAAGTCAGTCAAATCTTATACAGTCTATGGTGCATCGACACATCATCAACAACTCATCTCATTCATTTCATATGCATACATCATACAAATCAGAAACATCACATTAATAATCGCCTTTGCATACATCAAACACATACATAAAAACACACCACAACAAAAACAATAAAAACAACCACAACAAAACAACCAAACTATAAAAATGACAAATGCCAACAAAAACACTAAAAATTGCTGGACAAAAGTGTTCTTGCACTTAACATCTTGGCATAAGAAAACTGATGTCGGGGTCTACCTTGTCATTATCCTATTCCCTAAGAAGGCTACCATAGCCGGACCGCTCCACGGGACGATGGATTTTCGCTAATGTTAACCCCAAATGGCATCCCAAAATGGGTTCACACCCACCAAAAATAGGTCCACAAAAATCGAGAAATTGCTCGCGCATTCAACGGACAACATCTGAAGGCACCCTCACTTAAGTCATCTTGGGTCAAGCGACTCGTCGCTTTTCTCATGGCAATCATTCCTTCATCGATTCGTCGCTTGAGGGGGTAGTCACACTTAAGTCACCAATCAACAACAATACACCCAATCACGGCAATAGCATGCATTCAAAGAATCATTGACAAAGACAATCACGCTCCTGCTTGGGGCAGCAAACAAGCAATTATCACAAACTAATTAAACACTTGGCATTCCTGAAGCATGAACACAAGGTTCCCCCATGGATAAAAGGTTGTGCCCTTTGCCTATTCATGACTGATCAATGTCCAAGCTCAAGTCACACCTCACAAAAATAGGTTAATACTTGAAATCAAATTCCTTAGCTCGTCAGAAGCAAGGATTCAAGAATACATGCCCTTTTCATACTTGGGGAATCAAGAGTTGGTTAGGTTACTAAGAAACCCTAATCATTAGTGCTTTGGTTATCTATTTTTGCTCGACGCTGCGCCTTGCACAACGCTTCCCAAAAAGGGGCATCTGTAGACACCAAAACAACACCAATCCGATTATGTGACTACAAAAACTGATCACATTAACACACACAGCCCCTAGGGTAGCCCCCAGAGGTTAAACAGTGGTTCTAACCACTTACACAACAGTTTTGCAAGTCAAAAATAAATTTGGCACCTTTTAGACACTTTATTTCTTATTCGTCCCACCCAGTGACGAGTGCGAATTTGTATTCGTCCTACCCAGGGACGAGTATGGATTTATACTCGTTTCACTTAGGGACGATTATTAGCACTCACTTCTGGGTGGGACGAACGTCAGGTTTGACCAGCAAAAATTCAGACCTCGGCGCATGAGAACTCAGAACTGCCACTTAGCTTTTCTTGCATGGCATAGGAGTGCGAGTGAGTTCTTTTGACAAATCATATCTGCAGGGAGGAGATCGTTAACCATTTTAATATCCTTCATTATTTTCCAACTGACTCAAAAATAACAGTTTTTGTTTTATTCCTTGATATGCTTAATTTCATGTCAGAGACTAACATTGAAATAACAGAACTATTGAATAGAGATAAAACGAACAGGTTAACCTTAGAATAAATTGTGAATATTAAAACATCAAAAAGGATTTTTGTTTATTTTTGATTAATCAAACAAGTCAAGATTATAAAGTTCATTGAGAATCAACAAAGGCCCCTTGTTAACAGCTATCTGCAGGATTTGAGTTATTCTGGGATATATCAGTTGCATGTATTAAATTGAAATTCATTTTTATATACGTAAGTTGTTTCACAAAGAAACTTGGAGAAATAATAAAAGGAAGGAAAATAAAATAAATTATTTCTTTGCAAGAAAGAGTCTTTTGTTCGAGACTCTAAGTTGCGTGTTATTATTTGTAATATGACAAATTAACGCTCATCATTTTGGCGCTAGAAGGAGGGCCTTCTGTATTGCTTTGCAATTTTGATTTGTTCTAAAAATTAACGTGGGTAGTTTTGTTTCCACCTATTGTGCTTGCAGGTATAACATTTAGACATTTTATCTGGCAGCAGAGTTGAGAAATCTTTTAGAGTCCTAGAGTTTCCAAGCTGGCCCAACCTGAGTAAATTGCTACTAGGTCTAAAACCACAGGGGAAACTATCTTCCAAATTCTTTCTCCCACTGATAGGAGGCCAAAAAAAAAAACATTAGAAGTTGAAATACCACCCAGTATACTTGAGTTAGGGATTTCTTTGGACTCAAGTGTCTTTAGTGGGCCTGAACCCTTAAGTTCAAGTGGGATAGTAACACCAGTTGTATCTGTCTCCACAGTTCCAGGAGTTCCAATTGTCCCCACAGGGTTGACACCTTTGAATAACATGGCCCAACAACAACAACAACAACAGCCACCTGCCCTTTGGTATGGTGCTCAGAGTTCCCCTTTAGATATTCCCGGGGCAGTCCACGACTTGCCTAGAAACATTGAAAGGGGATTACCCAAGTTCATTCATGATGGTCCAACAACGGCAGAAGATCATGTCCAAATCTATAAAGATTACATGTTTAGGCAGGGGGTTACTCACGAGGATGTTGCCTGTCGAGTTTTCCCTGCTAGTCTAGACCACATTGCTAACGAATGGTATCAAAATTTGCCAGCAGGGTCCATAACTTCATGGGCCCAACTAGAAACTGCATTCATAGGGCAATTCAGATAGTTAGTAGATCCCTCCATGACATACAATTTCTTCATATCTTGCAAAAGACAAACCAATGAACCCATTCGAGCGTTCAATCAGAGATTTCAAAAGCTATATACGAATGTGACTCGTCACTTTGTGGTAGACCCTGCAATTGCCTTGCAGCTATACTTCGGAGCCTTAGATCCTTTAACATCTTTGTTGACTAGAAGGAACCCTCAGGTTACAACCCTTCCTTTGGCTTATGCAGAAACAATGACTCTCAAACAGCAGATGAACCTGCCAGGCGCAGGATTGTCTCAATTGACTGGGATGGGACAATATGGCCCATACAGCCAATTTTCCATGATGAACCAGGTAGTAGCACCACAGGCTCCAATGTTGAACAACTTCCAAACACCCACCCAAGTTACGCCATTGTCAGGTTATCCGAATGCTGCTGTTCAAACACAAAGTTTGATTCAAAATAACTCGATGGGTTTGCATGGGTTCGGTATGGGCAATAATCTGTTGACCATGTCGGGGTTTGCTCAAATTAACACGCCAAGCTCAGCAACTTATCCAACAATCACTCCCATTCAAAGTGTGAATCCAGGATGGAATCCACCTGCACAAACTCAAGCCATTCAAAATGGGAATCCAGGATGGAATCCAGGATGGAATCCACCTGCTCAAACTCAAGCCATTCAAAATGGGAATCCGGGATGGAATCCACCTGCCCAAACCCAAGCCATTGTACCTAGTCCAGAGGTGGCTAATGCAGCCAACACAACTGGACCTGCAATTGCAGTGCCTCAACCACAAGGGTCCGAAGCAACCATAGAAAATATGAAAGAAACGTTGGCCAAGGTGTTGGTAACAGTGGGGAATGTCAATAAAAAATTTGATCAGGCCATGGGCCATAACCGACCTCACAATCATAGAGGAAAAGGAATGTATAACATGCAGCCTAACAACGAGCGGGTACCCAATCCCGTTGCCAACCAGGTAGACATTTCGGAAGACTGTGGAGATGCAGGATCTTGTGATAATGATTGCCCGCACTGTGGCCACATGAAACCGGAGTCTATGCTAACGGAGGTCATACATTCCCATGAAAATGAAGAAGAGGAGGATATAGAATTTTTTGGAAGCGAAGATGAAGAAGCTTTGGAAGTTCATGCAAACAAACGTTTTGGGAAAGCAAATCACAAATATTACACTAGGAGTTCTAAAGAGCCCAAAAATTCCTCTGCTCCTCCTAATAATCAATTACTCCCTCCTGAACCTAAAGGAGATGTCAATACCCCTCCTCCATCGAAGGTCGAAAAGTCTAAGATGATGCAAAACTTGCCAAATCCAGAAAAGCTCACTTACGATTTGGTGGAAGATATGAAGAAGAATCGGGCCAATGTATCGATGTATGACATGGCCCGATTATTAGGCCAAGAAGTGAGTTCACCAAAAGGATTAAATCCATCTGCACAAGTTCATGAAGCTAAAAGTTTTGAGTCCCAAGTGGTTGTACAAAAGGAAAAATGAGATATACCTCCGTTTTTGGTAACCATTAGAATCGCAGGTAAAAACTTGCACAATTGTTTAATAGACTCAGGGGCCTCGGCTACTATCATGCCCTTAGAAATTTGTAAAAGATTGGGACTTACACCAAAGACTTCTAGGAGCAGGGTGGTGCAGTTGGACAGGTCAACCATGGAGGTAGTAGGAGAGCTGGGTGATGTGCATATTCAAGTCAATTCAGAACCCAGAGTTCAACAGCGCATAGACATTTTGGTGCTCAATATTCCTATCAAATATGGCATGGTATTGGGAAGAGATTGGAGTAAGAACCTAAATGGTTACATTGTGACAGACTCTTCACACATGTGGATACCTTGGAGGGGAGTGGCCAATCAAATTCGAATTGACAGTGAACCCCGACTCAAAGAGATGATCACAGATTACAACAAGCCGAACGAGATCCAGTACATTGAATCTGAGTTGGGAGCATACTGTTTGGACATAGAAGCACTCAAAAATACCCATGATGAAAGGATGGGGCACAACTTTACTGAAGGACATCAAGACATTTGGACCTTGAGATTTGATGGATCCAGGTCCAGACAAGGAGCAGGAGCCGGTGTTGAATTGTCATGTTCGGACCAGGAGCCTATATTCGCTGCATACAGACTACAGTTCCCTACCACCAACAATATGGCATAATATGAGGCTTTGATTCTTGGACTACAACTGGCCATTCGAAAGAAAATTAAATATATCAAAGTCCTTGGTGATTCAGAACTGGTGGTGAAACAAGTGAGGGGACAATACATATGCAAGGATAGGCGGCTCAGGCTTTACCGAACTAGGGTCAGAGATTTAATATATGAGTTCGACGCCTTTAACATTTATCTGATCTCGAGAAAGGGAAATCGTATGGCAGACTCCCTAGCTGTAGCAGCGAGTATGTTGAAGCCAGTGGACCATAAGAAATGCAATAAGTTCTCTATAGAGTTGGTCCCTTGTCCCTCGATACCAGATAATGTTACGAACTTCCAAGTATTTGATAGTGACAGGCACATATTTCACTTTGTCACTAATTTTGGTATATTTGAAAAGTAGTACATAGATTAAGAAGAAAGGGACGTAGAGGAGGTAGTTTCGAAAGATAAAAATCCTGTAAAAAACAACCGGATGCCTGATGAGATAGCTTCATTAGAAAAAATCTTTGATATCGGAAGCAAACCAAGAAAAGGTAAAAGGGTTCCATCTCCTGGAGAGGCCTATGATTTGGTTAACATTGGAAGTGCAGAAAATCCCCGGGAGGTATTCATAGCAAAAGCATGTACCAAGCAGGAGAAGGATTCCATAGCAAATGCATTAAAAGAATACATAGATTGCATTGCTTGGAGTTATAAGGAGTTGAAAACCTATGATCAGAATGTCATAATGCACATGATTCCACTGAAGCCAGAGTCCAAGCCCTTCAGGAAAAGACAAAGGCGAGTTAATCCATTATTATAACCCTTGATAGATAAAGAGGTGAAGCGACTGTTAGAAGCTAAGATCATCTTTCCCGTTAGGCATTCCACGTGGGTTGCTAACCTAGTCCTTGTGAGGAAAAAGAGTGGAGAAATAAGGTTGTGCATTGATTTCAGAAATCTCAATAAGGCATCCCAAAAGGACAACTACCCATTACCCACCATCGATGAAATACTCCAAAAGGTAAACGGGTCGGAGATGATGTCATTCTTGGATGGTTATTCGGGATATAATCAGGTCCTTATCCATCCTAGTGATAGGATGAAGACTGCCTTTACGACAAAATGGGGCACCTTTGCATACAGGATAATGCCCTTCGGAATATTGAACGCAGGTGCCACTTTCCAGCGAGCTATGGATTTTGCTTTTAAAGGGCTTATTGGTAAGTGCATCATTGTTTACGTCGATGACATTCCTGTATTTTCTAAGAACAGGGAAAACCATGTCAAGGATCTTAAGAAAGTCTTTCAAAGATGCAGGGAACATGGTATATCTCTCAACCCAAAGAAGTGCATCTTCGGGGTAACAGAAGGAAAACTGTTGGGACATATAATATCTAAGGATGGAATTTCCATTGACCTTGAGAGAATAGAAGCCATACAACAAATTCCTCGTCCCAATAGCAAGAAGGGGTTGAGATCATTTTTCGAAAAGATCAATTTTTTCAAAAAATTTATCGTAGATTTTGCAGAGATAGCAAGACCTTTGAACGACATTCTAAAGAAAGAGGTCCAGATCATTTGGACAGATGAAAGGATAGAGGCTTTTGATAATATCAAGGATGCGATTTCTAAAGCCCCGATTTTGGTGAGTCTCGATTATACGAAGCCTTTCTATATCTACACATTTGCTTCAGATCACTCCTTTGCGAGTGTTTTAACTCAGAAGAGTGAAGGCAGCATTGAAAATCCCATTGCTTTCCTGAGTAGTCCTCTCAAATATGCGAAACTGAGATATTCTACCCTAGACAAGCAAATGTATGCGCTGGTTAAGACTGTAAAAAAGTTCAGGCACTACATAGTCCATAATAGGGTCTTTGCTATCGTCCCAGATCCTGCTATCAAAGCCATGTTCATTTAGAATGAATTAGGTGAGAAGCGTGGTAAGTGGGTTTCAACTTTGCAGGAATTTGATCTGGAGATTCAATCGATGAAGATAGTGCGGGGGCAAGGGTTAGCTAAGGCAATCGCAGAGCAGGATCTCGCAATTCCTTGTCAACATTATGAAGTCGCTGATGTAACCAAGGAGGAGTGGTATGCAGATGTGGTGTACTATCTACTAAATGGTAGGTGTCCATCACTTTTGAATGCTACTCAGCGTAGAGCCTTGCGTTTGAAGTCTGCTAATTTTCTAGTTAGATTTGGCACATTATACAGAAAGAACCATGAAGGTATTTACCTTCGTTGCGTTGATCAAGAGGAGGCAGTGCGAATACTCGAAGAGTTTCATGGTAAACATGGGACAGGGCATGGGTCTGCTAATGCCACAGCCCATCAAATCCTCAGAGCCGGTTATTATTGGCCTCAACTATTCAAGGATGCCCATTCTCATGTGAGGTCATGTCACATATGTCAAACTGCAGCCAATAGAGATAGAAACGCTTCCATGCCTTTACAGTCCGTAATCGAGTCCAGACCTTTCGCGCAATGGGGCCTGGATTTTATTGGGATTATCAGCCCCAATTCCTTCGATGCTCACAAATATATTCTGACGGCTACGGACTATTGCACGAGATGGACCGAAGCTATCCCCACAAAGAATGCTACTGCAGAGGTGGTCATTAGATTTTTAGAAGATAACATTGTCACTAGATTCGGGATGCCTAACTCCATCATAAGTGATAATGGTTCGGCCTTTTCCTCTCTGGAGTTTGCTAATTGGGCATTTGATAACAGCGTGAGTTTAAAGTTCTCCTCCAATTATTACCCGCAAGGTAACGGATTGGCCAAGTCATCCAATAAGAATTTGTTGACTGTCATAAAAAAATTGTTGGAAAGGAATCCGCGGGACTGGCACAATAAGCTTAAGTTGGCCCTTTGGGCTGATAGAATCAGAGTCAAAGAAGCAATAGGGACATATCCTTACCATATGGTTTATGGACAAGATCCCATTTTTCCTGCAAATCTCAGATTACAAACGTTGCACTTCATGAAAGATTATTTTGGAACTAATGATAAACTTGAGTCTAGACTAACGCAATTAATGCGCTTGGATGAAAAAAGGGATGAAGCTATGCTTCATTTTAGTAAACACCAAGACATTGTAAAAATATGGTTTGACAAAAGGTCTAAGGCCAAGGCATTTACAATCTCAGATTTAGTGCTGTTATAGGACAAAAGACATGAGAAGAAGGGGGAACATGATAAATTTGATTACCTTTGGTTAGGTCCCTACCGATTTCAGAGATCCTAGGGGAAAATAGTTTTAGACTAAAAACCTTGGATGGAAAGGATTTGGCACTACCTATCAATGGGTTGCACTTGAAGCATTACTTTCAAGCATGAGGTAGTTGGGCTTTGTATTATATGTAATAACGCTGTAATTTATTGCTTTCATTTTTCATGTTTAGGTGTGTATTATTCTTTTTTTTGACATGTCTAAGCTTTGTATTAATGTTGTGATCTATTTCTTTGTGTGCAGATTTGATACTTAAGTGTGTATTTCAGGAGATATCTAGTTTTGTGTCAATGCTGTAATTTAGTTTCTTGATGTGCAGATTTGATATGTTAGTATGTATTCATTTTTTTTTTATTTCAGGTTTTTCTTGTATTAATGTTGGGTTTTTGCGTTTGTGTGCAGGTTGGACATTTAGGCGGTGGTGTTCCTTTGATTCCTTTTCATTGCCTTAAAAAAAAAAAAAAAAAAAAAAAGAAAAAGGGGGAATAAAAGCTAGATGTTGAACACATGCCTAAGATTGGGAGAATATGAAACATTGGAATCATGTTGTAAAAGCTCCACATGTAATACAAACAGTTAATTTAGATCATTTGAAGCTTGTGATGCATGAAAAAGTCAGTTTTGCATGACAAATCATCTCATTTGCAATTCAAGAAATAATGCATTCATGTTCCATCTCACTTTTCATACATTTCATCGTAGTGGCATATGCATATTAGGTGCAATTCATTTGAGTATGTTGAATCCTCTTAGGGTTATGTTATAACATAAATTTAAGTAAATCCTAAGGTTGGAAACTGAGTCTTGAAGTATCTAGGACCAAGCACGTTTCATACATTAAAAAGGATCTTGAGCAAAATGATCAAAACCTAACTTGGAGGAAAAGGTTGGTGGAAAATGGTTTTCATGTCTATCCTATTATGCAACATGATCCTAAAAATAGTGGTTTTGACCACTTCCATAGAGCTTAAAGCCTAAAATCAAAGTATTAAGGATAGGGTTAAATTCTCATCTCGGTTGGTTGAGAATCTAATTCCCCAAAGCTTTGATTGGACCCACATGGAGTAGTAAGGATAGGGCATAAATTCTCATCTCGGTTGGTTGAGAATCCGATTCCCCAAAGCTCTTATATTTCATTTCGTATTAAGTCTTAGATTGTAAGGATCGTACTATTTGTCCTCTCGCAAAGGATGGGTAGTCATCCCCAAGGTCTAAGTAACAAGATTAATATTTTCCATTTACATTTAAAATCTTGGGTTGTAAGGATCGTACTATTTGTCCCTAACCAGGATGGGTAGTCATCCCCAAGGTCCAAGAAGTAAAATAAATAAATTTTTCCCATCTCATCCTTATATTGGATTGTAAGGATCGTACTACTTGTCCTCAGCAAGGGATGGGTAGTCATCCCCAAGGTCCAAAGAAATGAAGATAAGTTTTGGATTATGGGGTTAGATAGGCCCATGCATGGCATCATGTCTTGCCTAAAAAATAAGACCACCGATTGTCTAGAGGGTTAGACTAGCATGACCATTTCTTCCATAATTGGTTTAGTTATTTTGCTCAAAGTGAGGTAAAGAATTCTAAATCAGAATAGTAAGGATAGGGTTAAACTCTCATCTCGTTTGGTTGGGAGTCTGATTCCCCAAAGTTCTGATTTCACATCCACTTGCACATGGGTTCAAGATAGTAGGGACTCATAACCAACTTTGGGATATAATGAACCGTTCACTAGTGGATCCTAAGAGGGTTTTGCAGTCTTGAATGTTTTCACATAATACTACAAGAGTGACTGTGCATTTTCTCATGGCATATTCAGTAGGATACACAAATCATTCACAATTTCGCATATGCATTCATGCAAAACCGATGATGGAATGTGGATCAAATTCAAATGATAAGGAAAGGAATTCATTGCACACACCGAGCTAGTACTTGATGATTCTGATAATTCATGTACTTCTAATTTTGGGCATTAGTTATATTGATTATGGGCTAACCCATGTTTTCAAATTTGTGATTTGTGTTAGGTTGGGTTCTTACTAAAATGCTCAAGAGCATTTGACAGCAGAGTCACCATTTGTTGTGGTTCATCCACAACACACCCCAAAAGTGGGGACCCACATTTGTTTTTGCAGGTTTTAGGGAAGATCTCAAAGACCCGGATGCTAAAAATGAAGAAAAGAAGAAAAATGCCTAAGTGTTGAAATGGTCGTGAAATCACGACATGTCGCGATATCGCGACATGTCGTGAAATCACGACCTGTCTCTCCATCACTGCAAAAAAAAAATTGAAATCTGTCGTGAAATCGCGACGTGTCGGCAGCAGGACAGAAAGGATGTCGCAAAATCATGACGTGTCGGCAGCAGGACAGAAAGGATGTCGCGAAATCGTGACGTGTCGACAGCAGGACAGAAAGGATGTCACGAAATCGCGACGTGTCGACAGCAGGACAGAAAGGATGTCGCGAAATCACGACGTGTCGGCGGCAAAGAAAAGAGGTGTTGCGAAATCGTGACACATTTTTTGGGAGCATACGGAAAGTTGAAAGGGTCACGAAATCGTGACATGTCGTGATATCGTGACATGTCACGAAATCGTGACCTGTCTCTCCATCGCTACGAGTTGCCGAGAGGAAGCACAAGGTTGAAAGTGGTAGCGAATCGCTACCACTTCGTGAAGCGGAGGCTCGAAGGAAAAGTGGTAGCGAATCGCTACCACTTCGTGAAGCGGAGGCTCGAAGGAAAAGTGGTAGCAAATCACTACCACTTCGTGAAGCAGAGGCCCGAAGGAAAAGTGGTAGCGAATCGCTACCACTTCGTGAAGCGGAGGCTCGAAGGAAAAGTGGTAGCGAATCGCTACCACTTCGTGAAGCAAAGGCTCGAGACCATAGTGGTAGCGATATTGCTACCACTTCATCGAAGGAAGGCTCGGAACCAAAGTGGTAGCGATATCGCTACCACTTCATCGAAGGAAGGCTCAGAACCAAAGTGGTAGCGATATCGCTACCACTTCATCGAAGGAAGGCTCGGAACCAAAGTGGTAGCGATATCGCTACCACTTTTTGAAAGGAAGGCTCAGAACCAAAGTGGTAGCGATATCACTACCACTTCATCGAAGGAAGGCTCGAAACCAAAGTGGTAGCGATATCGCTACCACTTTTTGAAAGGAAGGCTCGAAACCAAAGTGGTAGCGATATCGCTACCAATTTTTGAAAGGAAGGCTCGCTACCACTTTTTGAAAAAAAGGCAAAGAAAAGTCGGTAGCGATATCGCTACAACGAGCTACTGCGGACGTACAGACCAAGAACATGTCGCGATATTGCGGCTAGGAAACGGAAGAGGCCAAATGCAAGTTCTGTCGGGATTTTCGTGGGAAAGCATTACGAAAGGTGCAGGAGACGCAAGACACATGGTAGAAATGACAGAACCAGAGTAACATTTCATAACAATAGTTACTGGCCGCAGAGATCGAGCGTTACGATTGCATGCAAGGGTTAGAATACCAAAAGGCGGGAATTGAAGCGAAGGGTCCCGGGAGTCGAAACGAAGCGTCATGGAGCAGCCGAGAATGCACGACAGAAAGGTTAAATAGCAGAAATGTAGATGGATACAGGGGCTGGAGACTGTAACAAAAAGCATTACTTATTGAAATAAAGGATTTTTCTTTGGTAACATGACTTTTGTGTGTAAAATCAAAAGGAGATCGAAGCCAAAACTATTGTTTTACTGTCAATATTTCCGTTGCATCATTTTGTCTTGTATCTACTTCGTTTACGCCATGGGATGGGTTACGATAGGTGAATGGTAGAATGATGCAGTTATATTCTTTTCCTTAGAGTCTTGCATCTGATCTGATTAGATTGTGTGTTAGTACAGATCTGATCGATTGGGTTGTTTTGGGGACTTCATCTCTTAACTTGGTATTTTGCAGGGAGGAGATCGTTAACCATTTTAATATCCTTCATTATTTTCTAGCTGACTCAAAAATGACAGTTTCTGTTTTATTCCTTGATATGCTTAATTTCATGTCAGAGACTAACATTGAAATAACAGAACTATTGAATAGAGATAAAATGAACAGGTTAACCTTAGAATAAATTGTGAATATTAGAACATCAAAAAGGATTTTTGTTTATTTTTGATTAATCAAACAAGTCAAGATTATAAAGTTCATTGAGAATCAACAAAGGCCCCTTGTTAACAGCTATCTGCAGGATTTGAGTTATTCTGGGATATATCAGTTGCATGTATTAAATTGAAATTCATTTTTATATACGTAAAAGTTGTTTCACAAAGAAACTTGGAGAAATAATAAAAGGAAGGAAAATAAAATAAATTATTTCTTTGCAAGAAAGAGTCTTTTTTTTGAGACTCTAAGTTACGTGTTATTATTTGTAATATGACAAATTAACGCTCAACACGACCTTTATCAACGCAAGCGGCGACGACGTTTTGGTTCGCCCATCTTACATGTGGGCACACGGAAGAAGGAATTCTGAAACAAGTTGTAGAGATCAATATCTAACGCTCCTATCCCCTAAAAAGGAAGGAGACGCATTGTAACACGAATTGAAGAGAATATCAATAAAAAGGGCCATAGTTTATATTGCTTTTATATCTTGTGTTCATTCATTTGTGTTCTTTCCTTTTAATACAATTTTGTTTAGTATTTCCTTTTTGTTTTCGGAATCTCGTGTTTTCAGAAATAAAATCCTTAAAAACTATGAGAATTGGTG
>JAQPPZ010005309.1:0-37907 GCA_028583015.1 Wollemia nobilis | reverse complement strand
AGAGAGGAAGACAAGATAAGTCAATAAAGCAAGACCAAAAAATAAGGGAACCCTGTAAAGCTATATCTCTCATAGGCAAGTACTATATCTCCAAACAACAATAGGTCCTTTCAATATTCTCTAGTAAAATAATCTACATGCTCAGGCAATAGATTTATAAAATTCTTAGGTGGATGTTCTCTTCTTAGGAAGATTACTATTCATGCCTAAGTAGCTTTTCTTCTAGGAAAATGCTATCTTCTTAGTCATAGAAGACTTCATGCTTGGGCAGTAGCTTTCCTCTCTTGAAAATACTATCTTCTACTAATATTTTTCTTAGTTCTATTACATTCAAATGTTTTGTCCTCCTACTATGAATACTCTACTCACTAATTTTTTATCCTCCAATGATTTGAATACAATGTTCATGGATTTTTGTCCTCTAATGGTGGCTTAGGCCACTTTTTCTTTTGGTTCTTTTTTTCAAAGAATACTTTTTTTTTTTTAATCTAGGTGACTCAAAATGTCCCCAAATCCAATCTTCTTGTCCAAATTTTAAATTTGGACATGAATATTTAATACTTTATTTTGAATAGATTCCTTGTCTTCACTCATTTTATATCTAAATGAATAGACTCTAGCAGAAAAATAAATATCTTTCAAACATCTTCAAATATTGAGATTTGCAATAATGAATCTACGTTTTCTTCATTTGAATCTTCTAAATATATTTCAATTTTAATTCACACTGAATAATTCCTTTGATGATAGTTTAGAGACTACTTGAAGTAGCTTGAATACCACTATTGAATTTTTTGTTATATTATCTCAAATCTTAATATTTAGGATCTTGATTTGTCTCAAATATAAGAGAAATCAATATATTAAATGGCCTAAATAATTAATATAATATTCATGAAAATAACAATAATATGAATAAATATGGCCAATATAATTCATGCAATAACATGAAAAAAACTCACAATAAAGTTGCACAAAATGTATAGAAGCTTTATATAGTCTTGTATTCTTTAATTGATCTTTCTCCAATGATACAGCATGGAGATTTATCTCCATAATATAAACTTAAAAAGGTGACTCTTCAATCCTTGACTACTGCACTTCTCACATATCTAAGAGATGGATCTCTTCCTATCCCATGCATAAGATAAATCCTCTCATGTCTTTTGGCTTCTCATATTATTAGTTGTATACATGACTCTTGACTCTCTATTTACTCTTGTACATTTTATTCTATGATACTTACACAGTTCTACTTGCACACTTGCACACTTTACTATATGACACATTGCACCATTCTACATCTATACACATGCACATTCTATGACATGACACTTGTGCACATCCTACACATGAACCCATACATAGAGGGAACATATAAATCATACTCCTAAACTATAGAATCACATCCTAATCTATTACATGTTTATAATTTTACCATCAATGTACCATGGGTATACATTAGCATATACCAAATAACGTATTGTTCTCCAACATGATCACCATTTTCTGGCTATCCCTTAGCATTGCTCCTCTCCAACCTTCCTTGGATTACCTTTAGGGGCCCCATCAAAATTTAGTTTTAGCCATTTGGTGGCTACCACTTGGTCAAGCTCCTCAAGCCTCCTTAGGAATTGACATTCCCCCAAATGGACTTAGGATCCAATTTGCACTTAATTTACCCTCCTCCAATGACTGTATACTCTCATGCACTTTCACAACTTTAAGATTCTCCACTATGGCCACTATGACATGTTCTCTATTCTCATATGTAGATCTCTTCTCCCCTGTAAAAATTCTTCTATTTCTCTCCAACCAAACTCCCCATGAAAAGAAATCAGATTCTAAATTTGATTCAATCTTAAGGTTTTAAAAAAATTCTCCCAATACTCTATCTATCCTCCCATGTTATTAGACATCATCCACACAACACCACCCCACCTTCTTTAATATTAATTTAAAAAATAACAATTATATTTATTTTTTTATTATTTTTAAATACTACTTATAACTACAATTGATTTTTTTTTTCCTATCAACTTTAATAACTACTTATAAAAAAAAACTGTCCTACCTATAACTTTTAGCCAATTTTAACAATCGATACCTCCCCACAGCATTTGAGGGCAGGTGTTTTTCTGTTTCCCTAATAATGTTGTAACTTATATTTAACAATCGACTCATCTTATCTTATTTTAATTTTATATAAACACCTGCAGATTGGGAAGATCGCTTTCATCTATACGCATATATTGAAAATTCCTATGACGGAAAAAGTTTAATCATCACCACAGGAAAAAAAAAATCAAATAAAAAAACATTGCGAATATGAATTTTCAAAATTTTAAAATAGTATGTTCTAAATCATGACCCACAACTCTAAACAACATATATTGCCTTGACACTAAAACAAACTTAAAAAGAACTGCGTTTAATCATCACCACAGAAAAAAATCAAATAAAAAAACATTGCAAATATGAATTTTCAAAAATTTAAAATAATATGTTCTAAATCATGACCCACAACTCTAAACAACATATATTGACTCGACACTAAAACCAACTTAAAAAGAACTGCTTGATACGTAATAGTGGTAGTTCGGTAGCTACAGATTTATTATCAATGTTATGAACGAAGTTTGAATAATAGACGACGACAATGTTCAGTTACTATGAAGTGTGGGATTTAAGAATAGAAGAAAAAGACTCCACGCGTACACAAAGGTAAAGGAGGCATTGAACGCCTCAAGGGGATATAAATATAGGAAGGTTGGATCCATTACAGCAAACAAACACGACACAAAGGATACGCCAAGCTCGCAAATATCTTGTAATGGTAACTACATATACAACATTGTAAGATCACCTTGCCCAACACGAGCGCATGGTCTTAATTAGAAAGAGGGTCAAAACAACCAAAACCCTGAAAGTTTTATTGGATGCATTCGTTTTCCTGACAATGTGGAATCATAGGAATAGCCTAGGAACAAGGGTTCGTTTAGTTTTACTTTACTGTAACGTTTTTATTCAAAGCATTTTCAAAAATGGCAAGGTGTCGGTGTAACTTCACCCTGCCGTCATCCTCCTCGCATTTGTTATTCATAAACGTTAAAGCTGAGTTGGACTTAATTTTAATTTCTCAAAATCAGAGATACTTTGAGACAGGCACCGTCAAGAAGCGTTGCGAAGATCTTCCGGAGAGAGAAGGGATGGGTAGATTCGACGCTGGTAAAACGTTCGTCCGCCATAAATTGTTCCCACTATAAACCTAACCAAATCACATTCAATGTGTTTCTCCCATGAATATTCTCATTATAAACCTAACTCAAGAATTAACCTGACATGTCATGTCACATTGTGTTTAGTGAATGCCTTCCTTGTAAGACATTGTCAAAACTAAATTAATCAAGAAATCATGCTCATCATACACTAATATATAAATTAATCAAGAAATCATGCTCATCATACACTAATATATTCTCGTACAGTTGCAAAACACGTCTCCAGGATGTGTGGTTGGCCGTAGCTAACGGAAACGTTGCGTGACGCCAAAACCGGTTTAGGGACTACTTAAACGTAGAATTGTGGATTTATTTAATGACCGTAAAGATATTATCTATCTTCAACAAATATCGTGTTTTTTTTAAGTTATATTATATTAATTTATTAATGGGAAGATTATAATATTATATTGTTAATATTGTCTACCAATTATATATATATATATATATAGAACAATAGAAGTTAATAGCAACAAAAAGATTATAGCTAAGATATTATCCATCTTCACCAAATATCGTGTCTAATAGTAACTTTTTTTTTAAATTTATATTATATTAATTTATTAATGGGAAGATTATAATATTATATTGTTAATATTGTCTACCAATTATATATATATATATATATATATATATATATATATATATATATATAATATATAGAAGCTAATAGCAACAAAAATATTATAGCTATATCTTGCTGCAATACGTTACATCTAATCTCTGTGGAAGAATTTGTTATATAAGGAAATTTTGGCCATGTCTTTCATGATATCTTTTGAAGTTTTTCATAATAATAATAATAACAATAATCAAATCATAAACTCGTTCATCATTGTTAATGACTTTCATTTTAGTTTCCTATTGAATCTTCTTAAGATCGTGAATTATATGAAAAAGTATGAAGTCTCTCAATAACATATCGTAGTATGTTGAAAGTTCCATAGACTTGGGAATGAATGCGTTCCACATGTAACAAAAGATCAAAGGTCAAGTCTGATAAAATTATATCCCATGGAGGAGCAGAACTAGTAAACACCTTTTTGCATCTGCACTTCTAAATGTGCTTGAGAAGAATGAGTTTACAAACATCCCATAGTTTGGGGTATTTATCCCGATTAGAAAAACCAAGCATAGAAAGCTTCCAAGATCTAGTGAAAGAGGGAAAAAGGAAAGTGTAGAAGACATCCCAAAACCATTTAGCCAAGTTACAAAACCAAATCCTGTAAATAAGAGTTCCTAAAGCATTACAAAAATTGCATTGAGGGGAAATGTGTAAACCAAAGTCAAACTTTCAAAATTTGGAAATTTTTTATGCAAAATCCACCATCCAAGAAGCTATGTTTTGGATTCAATAGGAACTTTTCAAATTTGTGTAGCAAGATATGTCGTTGGGCATTGGTAAAATTCAATTGCCTCTTAACATTGAGCTTAGAGTCTAAATAAGGATGACACAAAATATTGTTGTATATCCAACTAGAAGTAATGTAAGAGATATTGTGACCATTAAGCCATCTACAGTCATTTCATATATTATGGGTAGTTGTTCCCAACTTTTTAAGGACATCACAAGGGATGGATACTACAACTAAGCCATAAGACTCTTTGAACCTGGAGGGAAGGGAACAATAATTATGAACCTGGTTCTAGGTAAGAATTGAGCAGCTACCTAGATCCTAGATATCTTTTATTCTATTAATACCTTTATTCAATAATGCTAGACCTTGAATAGCACTACATAAAGGTCAAGATTTATCATAATGGACGATAAGTTTATTCCACCGAAGACTATTTAGACCAACGCATAGACCATGTCTCAAGGAGCTAGACCTCAAAGCCAATAAATGAGAGACTGATTGCCAAGCTTTCTAGTTATGGGTAATTGGAATATATTCTTTAATCATAAATTAAGGTGCATTAAGGACCTTATCCTCCCATGAGGTTTCTTTCCATTTACTTTTGTGAGTAGCTAGAAAGATTCTGTAGCAAAATAAGTGTTTCTAATTTTTATCACTAGTGATGACTCTAGTAACCCATTTTACAATCAAACTTTTGATATGGGTAAAAGGATCAATAATTCCTAGACCTTCTAAAGCCTTAGGTTGAGTACAAAGTTTCTATAATATGTCTATCATTCCCACCTCCCCCTCCCATTTGGTTCATAAAATTTTATGAATGGGTTGAGTTAATTTCTTATAGGCTACCTTAGAGGCCATCCAAAAAGACGAGTAATAAACATGAGAGGCTACCATAATTTTATTTTCAACTTGAATTTTTCATGCTAAGGAAAGAAATCAAGTTGGTCAAACATTAATGTTTTTGAAGTCTTTCCATAACCTAGTTCCACATATATTTAGGATAAATAATAAACCCAAAGGGGATTCCCAAGTATCACATAGTCGTACCATGAGGGATGATCTTCCACTTAGTCGAAGAGTTGCATCCACTAAGTGAGGAATAAGTAAAGAAGACCTAAGTTTTAGAGTGGTTGATACCATAGTCAAAGACATCACAAAACAATTATATGATTTCTTTAACTGTTTCCACCTCTTGTTCGGTATTTTGAAGAAAAAGAAGAATCATGAGCAAAATGTGAGTTAAGAGTGTGTTTATCCCTAGGAAGCTTAATACCCTGAATGGGGTCATCAAAATGAGCCTTATGAAGAAGATAACCAAGAGCATTGACAACCAAAACATACAAAAAAAAGAAGCAAGGAGGGGCAAGAGCTCCATTAACCTGAACACAAGTTCGATTTTATCCACATTGGTCCAAGATTCCATTTTGTAGTCAATTTCCTTGTGTTTTCATTTCTCAATTTTCTCTAATCTCTCTCACCCAACTTCCTAAAAAGAAAAAGAAACTACCATGCTCTTTAATAAACATAGTTTACATTGTTTGCAAGGATTGTGCAAGATAGTGCAGTTGTTAAAGTTTTAATTTTCTTTAAAAAGTTTCAAGGTTCAAACCACAACATACTTGATAGGCTAATTGTAGCAACCAAGTAATTGTTGGTTGACTACCCCAATTCGATGCCCTGGAGGGTTGGAGTCTTGTTGACTATTCTAGTTTGATGCCTAAGGTTTCCAATTTGATGCCCAATGAGGATCAAGGTCTTGTTGACTTTGCTTTACTTGACGAGGATTAGGGATCTCATACGTTTTATCCAACAAATGTCAAGGGTCTCTAGGTCTTCACTTTACCAAACAAGGGTCGAGGATTAAATGTTTTGGATTTTGAGTCCCATTAACTTCACTTTATCCAATAAGGATCTAGGGTTGGAGGTATCTCATCCCGTTGACTTTGTTTTACCAACAAGTTGAGGGTTTATAGAGATAACATCCAATGGTGTTACCAATTTTCATATGTATAAAAAAGATGTGTTACTAATTTTATCGTGTATTAAAAAAACATTTGAGATTCATTTACCACTCCCACCCCAGTTCGATATTGAGGTCTCATTGACTTCATTTTATCTAGCGAGGATCAAGGTCTTGATCTTGGGTCCCATTAGCTTCGTTTTATCTAGCGAGAATCAAGATCCTTTGTTGCGTCCTCTTAACTTCATTTTATCAAATAAACTTAAAGTTTATAAAAACAATATTTAATAATATTACTATTGTTTTTTATATATATATAAAAAAAAAATTAATGTTTTGTTACCTTTGCTGTACCGTTTCCCTCCATTCTTGTTAGCTTCTTTTATCCTATGACTGTCACAAGCCCGATTTCCAATGTATAAATAAAATCAATATATAAAAAAAAACATTCATGGCATTATAAGCATGCAACGATATTACCCATTTTTCTATGTAATTAAAACAAATCATGCAAGAACAGTAGACGGTCACAAGCCGGATTTCTTTATGTATGAAAAAACATTCATACCGTTACCTATTTATAAAAAAAATATCCATGACAGTTACAAGCCCGATTTCCTTACTTATACATTAAAAAAATTCATCCAGAGAATCCGAATGGTTACAAGCGAGGTAACCCGTCTTAGTGCTCCCCAGGTGTATAAAAAAGGAAACATGGACGCATGGAAAGAGATTGGCAGCGAATCGGGATGCACGGACGGAAAGAGATTGGCAGGGAAGAGTCAGAGGAGATAAGAGTTAAAGAGTTTAGAGGAAAGCGGACGTAGGCTTTAGAGAGGTAGCATTCAAAAGTGTTAGATTCCGAACGGCAAGGTAACCGTTGAAGTGATGATGAGCATCGGGAAACTCTTCCCAAGGAAACTTTATTAGCTGAAAAAGATTGGCAGGGGATGAACGTCCGAGGAGTTAAAGAAGGAAACTTAATTAGCTGAAAATAGATTGGCAGGGGATGAACGTCGGAGGAGTTAAAAGAGGAAGGGAGGGAAAGAGTCCGAGAAATAGAACGGACATAGGGACGCAGAAAATAAATTAAGAGAGCGAATAGAAGAAGTTGGAGGAAGATGACGACTGGGCAGCCAAGAAGAAAAAGGGAATGATGCGAAGGAGACTAACCAGAATAAGAAATAAGAGAGAGGGAGAGGAAGAAAGAAAGAAAGGAAGAGTTAAATTAAGAAAGAGTGAAAATAAATTAAGAGAGGGCGGATAGAAGAAGTCGGAGGAAGATGACGACTGGGCAGCCAAGAAAAAAAAGTGAATGATGCGAAGGAGACGAACCAGAATAGGATAGAAGAGAGAGGGAGAGAGAGGGAGGGAGGAGGAAGAAAGAAAGAAAGGAAGGAAGGAAGAGTAAATGCCATGAGGAGAGACCATGGAGGCAGAAAAGAGAATAAAAGATAGAAAGGGAGGTCGAGTGGTTGATAGGAACCCGAGAGGAAGAAGGAAAGGAAGGAAAATGTAGAGAAGAGAAGTTTGATAGGCCAATGGGAAAAGCCTGATAGGATTTAGAGGAGCCAAAGAAAGAAGGAAACCGGAGGAGGAGACGTCCGGACGGCTACAGGATAAACTGAACTCCGATTGTCAATCGTATTCCAACAAGCTATTCTGAAATAAATTTCTGGTTGTCAATTGTATTCCAATAAGCTATTCTGAAATAAATTTTTGTTATTGCTACGTGAATTCAATTGTTGATGCTTTGTATTCCATTTGTGCAATTGTATGGTTGTTGCTTACCTATATTCAGGATGTGCAGGAAAAGAAGCTTGAGCGAAGGGAACTTAACATGAAGAAAATTTACGATAGAATTGCTCAAAATGTATACAAGCTTTATACAGTCTTGTAAGGTTCAATTGATATTTCTTTTATGATACATCATGGAGCTTTATCTCTATAATATAATATTACAAGGGTAACTCATCAATACTTGATTATTGCACTCTTCACATATCTAAGATATGCATCTTTTTCTATTCCATGCATAAGATAAATCCTCTTATATCGTTTGGCTTCTCATATTTCCACTTACTCTTACACAATTTATTCTATGACACTTGCACACTTTACTATATGATGCATTGCTCACTCCTACATCTATATAAATGTCCATTCTATTACACAACACTTGTGCAAATCCTACACATGAACACATACAAGAAATATAAATCACACTCCTAAACTATATACTCACACCCTAATCTATTACATATTTACAATTGTACCATCAAGGTGCTATGGGGGTACATTAGCATGTACCAAATAATGTAATATTCTCCAACACCTATATGTATTACATTATTTTGTTATCGGATACTTTAGTCATCAATCTTCATCTTTGAGTTCTATAATTGTTAGGCAATCTTACATTGAGCTTGATCTTTCATTTCAGATCATTCTTCATCTTCTTTTTTCAGTTCTTCTATCTTTACCTCTTTGCTATGATCTTATAGATCTTGCTCATGGACGACTTGAGATTTTTCTTTATATTTATTTTTTGGTTCATGTACTTTCTTTATTTCATTGTAGTTCTGAATTTGATGTTGGCCTACAAACTATGAACATTCACTTGGATTATCATAATAATTTTTTTAATTTGGTGGGTTTTTATTGGCATTCTTACTATCATATGTTGAACGTAGTAATATATGACATAACTCATATAATGACCAATTTATTTTATCATTGATTTCAATTTTAGAATTTAAATCAACTCTTTTTTCTTTTGAATTTTGTTTTAATGGATATCAAGTGAGAGCAATATCATATACATTATACTATCTAAATCAATAGGTATTGTAATATCATCTTTGAAGATGTCAATTGCTTCAACAAATTTTGAGTGTACATAACATTCAAATATTTCTAAATTTTCATTCATAGATTCTTTATAGATAAATCTCATTGCTATGTCTTGTTTTTCATTAAAATTTTCAATTAGTTATTGTATGTCCATTTTCAAGACTTCCAACCCTTTCTTATCAGATCCTTAAGATTATTTTATTCCATGATAATCTTATAAAATAGAAGACCTTTTGTCTCCTAAATAAAAAATATTTCCAAAAATATATCTCCAAAGTCTTCAATCAATTACTTTGGAGTTGGAAACATTATAGCTCCAAAATTCAATTTCAATTTGTCAAATCCACAATTTTTCAAAATGTCTTTTGGAGTAGGAAATTTTTTTTCTCCAAAGTTTTAAATAAATAAATTTTCAAATCAAATATTTCAAATTGCTTTTTAGAGTAGAAAACCTGATCTCTCCAAACTTATAATTTTGTAAATAATCAAATTGTAAATTCTTCAATTCTCAATTTGTAATCAATTAAATGCTTTAAATCAAATTTTCAAAAAAAAATCAAAGATCGAGTTTTTGATTTCAAATTGCAAAAATAATTTACAAATATAAAATATTATATTTTTAATATTTTCAAATTTTAAAAATATTGAAGTTGAATTCCTTTTGACTCCCAACAATTTCAATGGAGTTGAATTCCTTTTAACTCACAATTTAAATTTTTAAATTTTAATGGAGTTGAATTTCTTTTAACTCCCAACATTATTTTTTTTAATTTCAAACTCAATTATAAAATCTCATTGGTGCCCAATATAATATATCAAAAATTGAAGGTAATATTACTTATCTTAATATTATCCTACCTACTAATTTAGGTCATGTCTTTTTTTCACTAATCACATTGCTTCAAATATGAATCTCTTTTACTCCACATATTTAGAGAAATTATTAGGAAATGTAATGATTCTAATCCCATGATTTATGGTGATTGCTCTTTATAAGACTTTTGTAATACCCTCAAATGATTAGAAATTAGTTTCAGGTGTATAATTTTGACTTCTCTCATAGGCAAGTACTATATCTCCAAATAACAATAGGTCCTTTCAATGTTCTCTAGTAAAATAATCTACATGCTCAGGCAATAGATTTATAAAATTCTTAGATGGATGTTCTCTTATTAGTCAGATTACTCTTCATGCCTAAGTAGTAGCTTTTCTTCGAGGAAAATGCTATCTTCTTATTCATAGAAGACTTCATGCTTGAGCAGTAGCTTTCCTCTCATGAAAATACTATCTTCTACTAAAATTTTTCTTAGTTCTATTGCACTCGAATGTTTTTTCCTCCTACTATGAATACTCTAATCACTAATTTTTTATCCTCCAATGATTTGAATACAATGTTCATAGATTTTTGTCCTCTAATGGTGGCTTAGGCCACTTTTTCTTTTGGTTCTTTTTTTTTAAAAGAATTTTTTTTTTTTTTTTTAAATGTCCCCAAATCCAATATTCTTGTCCAAATTTTAACTTTGGACATCAATACTTAATACTTTATTTTGAATAGAGTCCTTATATTCACTCATTTTATATCTAAATGAATAGACTCTAGCAGAAAAATATCTTTCAAACATCTTCAAATATTGAGATTTGCAAAAATGAATCTACGTTTTCTTCATGTGAATCTTCTAAATATATTTCAATTTTAATTCACACTGAAGAATTTATTTGATGATATTTTAGAGACTACTTGAAGTAGCTCTAATACCACTCTTGAATTTTTTGTTATATTATCTCAAATCTTAATATTTAGGATCTTGATTAGTCTCAAATATAAGAGAAATTAATATATTAAATGACCTAAATAATTAATATAATATTCATGAAAATAACAATAATATGAATAAATATGGCCAGTATAATTCTTTCAATAAAATGTATAGAAGTTTTATATAGTCTTGTATTCTTTAATTGATCTTTCTTCGATGATACTAATGATGGCTCTAGTAACCCATTTTACAATCAAACTTTTGATATGGGTAAAAGCATCAATAATGCCTAGACCTTCTAAAGCCTTAGGTTGAGTACAAAGTTTCTGTAAGATGTCTGTCATTCCCACCTCCCCTCCTATTTGGTTCATAAAATTTTACGAATGGGTTGAGTTAATTTCTTATAGGTTACCTTAGAGGCCATCCAACAAGAGGAGTAATAAACGTGAGAGGCTAGCATAATTTTATTTGCAACTTGAATTTTTCATGCTAAGGAAAGAAATCAATTCGGTCAAACATTAATGTTTTTCAAGTCTTTTCATAACCTAGTTCCACATATATTTAGGATAAATATTAAACCCAAAGGGGATTCCCAAGTATCACACAGTCGTACCATGAGGGATGATCTTCCACTTAGTCGAAGAGTTTCATCCACTAAGTGAGGAATAAGTAAAGAAGACCTAAGTTTTAGAGTGGTTGATACCATAGTCAGAGACATCATAGAACAATTATATGATTTCTTTAATTGTTTCCACCTCTTGTTCGGTATTTTGAAGAAAAATAAGGGAATCATGAGCAAAATGTGAGTTAAGAGTGTGTTTATCCCTAGGAAGCTTAATACCCTGAATGAGGCCATCAAAATGAGCCTTATGAAGAATATAACCAAAAGAATTGACAACCAAAACATACAAAAAAAGAAGCAAGGAGGGGAAAGAGCTCCATTAACCTAAACACAAGTTCTATTTTATCCACATTGATCCAAGATTCCATTTTATAGTCAATTTCCCCGTGTTTTCATTTCTCAATTTTCTCTAATCTATCTCATCCAAATTCCTAAAAAAAAAAAAAAAACTACCATGCTCTTTAATAAACATAGTTTACATTGTTTGCAAGGATTGTGCAAGATAGTGCAGTTGTTAGAGTTTTGATTTTCTTTAAAAAGGTTCAAGGTTCAAACCACAACATACGTAGAAAGGGATAGGCTAATTGTATCAACCAAGTATTTTTTGGTTGAATACCCCAATTCGATGCCTTGGAGGGTTGGAGTCTTGTTGACTATTCTAGTTCGATGCCTAGGGTTTCCAATTTGATGCCCAATGAGGATCAAGGTCTTCTTGACTTTGCTTTACCTGACGAGGATTAGGGGTCTCATACGTTATCCAACAAAGGTCAAGGGTCTTTAGGTCTTCACTTTACCCAACAAGGGTCGAGGATTAAAGGTTTTGGATTTCGAGTCCCATTGACTTCACTTTATCCAACAAAGATCTAGGGTTGGAGGTCTCTAATCCCGTTGAATTTGTTTTACCAATGAGTTGAGGGTTTATAGATATAACATCTAATGGTGTTACCAATTTTCATATGTATAAAAAAGACGTGTTACAAATTTTATCATGTATTAAAAAAAACATTTGAGCTTCATTGACCACCCCACCCCAGTTCGATGTCGAGGTCCCGTTGACTTCATTTTATCTAGCGAGGATCAAGGTCTTGATCCTGGGTCCCATTGGCTTCGTTTTATCTAGCGAGAATCAGGATCCTTTGTCTGCATCCTTTTGAGGTCTCATTTACTTCATTTTATCTAGCAAGGATCAAGGTCTTGATCCTAGGTTCCATTGGCTTCATTTTATCTAGCGAGAATCAGAGTCCTTTGTCTGCATCCTCTTGACTTCATTTTATCAAACGAACTTAAAATTTATAAAAACAATATTTAATAATATTACTATTTTTTTGTATATATATAAAAAAATCAATGTTTTGTTAACTTTGCTTTACCGTTTCCCTCCATTCTTGTTAGCTTCTATTATCCTATGACTGTCACAAGCCCGATTTTCCAATGTATAAATAAAAAACAATATATATCAAAAACATTCAGGGCATTATAAGCATGCAACGATATTACCCATTTTTCTAACTAATTAAAAAAAAAATCATGCAAGAACAGTCGGACGGTTACAAGCCGGATTTCTCTATGTATGAAAAAACATTCATACCGTTACCTATTTATAAAAAAAATATCCATGACGGTTACAAGCCCGACTTCCTTATTTATACATTAAAAAAATTCATCCAGAGAATCCGAATGGTTACAAGCGAGGTAACCCGTCTTACTGCTCCCCAGGTGTATAAAAAAGGAAACATGGACGGATGGAAAGAGATTGGCAGCGAATCGGGATGGACGGACGGAAAGAGATTGGCAGGGATGAGTCAGAGGAGATAAGAGTTAAAGAGTTTAGAGGAAAGCGGACGTAGGGTTTAGCAAGGTAGGATTCAAAAGTGTTAGATTCCGAACGGCAAGGTCACCGTTGAAGTGATGAGCATCGGGACGGTTATGAGCGAGGTAACCGTCGCCCGTCTAACTCTTCCCAGGTGTATAAAAGGAAACTTTGTTAGCTGAAAAAGATTGGCAGGGGATGAACATCCGAGGAGTTAAAGAAGGAAACTTAATTAGCTGAAAATAGATTGGCAGGGGATGCACGTCGGAGGAGCTAAAGAGGAAGGGGGAAAGAGTCCCAGACGGACATAGGGACGCAGAGAATAAATTAAGAGAGAGCGGATAGAAGAAGTTGGAGGAAGATGACGACTGGGCAGCCAAGAAGAAAAAGGGAATGATGTGAAGGAGACTAACCAGAATAAGAAATAAGAGAGAGGGAGAGGAAGAAAGAAAGAAAGAAAGAGTTAAATTAAGAAAGAGCGAAAATAAATTATGAGAAAGCGGATAGAAGAAGTCCGAGGAAGATGACGCCTGGCCAGCCAAGAAAAAAAACGGAATGATGTGAAGGAGACGAACCAGAATAGGAAAGAAGAGAGAGGGAGGAGGAAGAAAGAAAGAAAGGACGAGTAAATGCCATGAGGAGAGACCATGGAGGCAGAAAAGAGAATAAAAGATAGAAAGGGAGGTCGAGTGGTTGATAGGAACCCGAGAGGAAGAAGGAAAGGAAGGAAAAGGTAGAGAAGAGAAGTTTGATAGGCCAATGGGAAAAGCCTGATAGGATTTAGAGGAGCCAAAGAAAGAAGGAAACCGGAGGAGTAGACGTCCGGACGGCTACAGGATAAACTGAACTCCGATTGTCAATCGTATTCCAACAAGCTATTCTGAAATAAATTTCTGGTTGTCAATTGTATTTCAATAAGCTATTCTGAAATAAATTTCTGTTATTGGTCCGTGAATTCAATTGTTGATGCTTTGTATTCCATTTGTGCAATTGTATGGTTGTTGCTTACCTATATTCAGGATGCGCAGGAAAAGAAGCTTGAGCGAAGGGAAATTAACCATTTTACTGTCGAGTAAGAAGGAATTGTTGGCACAGAAGAGTACCATAGAATTCTGAGCTTTAACGAGGAGTCATACGAGTCAGAGGTTCGAAGCTAACAAAGTTGAACTTCAGAAAACACTGTTGTTTGGCACAAGGACCGTTCATATTGGAAGGGTGACTCATAGCTGGGTTGTTCAGTGAAGAGTTGTTCGAGTAAAGACCGTCATATTACCGAAGGGTGGAAGTATGGAAGTCGTTCAATTGAACGATGCATTTCGCGACTAAAGAAATCTAAGCAGAGGGCCGTTCAAAGTCCAGAGGAAGAGGCATAGCATTCAATTGAATGGAGAAGACTGGTTCCTATCAACCCGTACATTCAAATATTGAACGAACCTTTAATTCATCCGATTTTGTGGACAAGTTGATTTCACGTAACATCTGGATTGTTATAATTCTTGAGCGTTTATAGTGGGCTACGTAGCCATGAAGAGACTTGAAATTTGTAATTGCTTTCCTTTTAATCTTATATTTTGCCCCTTACTCATTTACTGTTTTAGTCTTATAAGTTGATATAATTTTCAACGTGAGACTATGGCATAACATATGTGAACTGTTCTTAGCTTGTAGATTCTGGCATGAGTGATATTATTTGTTCTTTTTACTAAAACGATATATGTTCTACAAAGTAAATGCGTGTATGTTGCTGCAGGAAATGATCTTCAGAGGCTCTGACACCACGGCCATTCTCACTGAATGGGTTCTTGCGGAACTAGTTTTACATCCAGAGATTCAATTGAAACTGCAGGCCGAGCTGGACTCAGTTATTGGGAAATCCCGCCACCCGACAGACTCAGATATACCCAGACTCCCATACCTGCAGGCAGTTGTGAAGGAAACTCTACGCCTACATCCACCGGGGCCACTTCTGTCGTGGGCAAGGCTGTCCCGAAACGATACTCATCTTTCCGGCCACTTCATTCCTCGTGGTACAACGGCGATGGTGAATATGTGGGCTATCACCCATGATGAAAGCATCTGGTCACGACCAAATGACTTTGTTCCCGAGCGCTTTATTGTGAGCGAAGGGGGCGAAGAGGTGGACGTGAGAGGAAACGATTTAAGGTTGGCTCCCTTCGGTGCTGGCCGTCGTGTTTGTCCCGGCAGAGCTCTGGGACTGGCAACGGTGCACCTATGGCTGGCTCGCCTCCTTTATCACTTCAGTTGGGTGGAGTCGCCTGAGAATCCCGTGGATCTGTCAGAGGTGTTGAAACTCTCTTGCGAGATGGTCACTCCTCTCTCTGCACGACCAATCAAGAGGACTGATCTACCATTCTAAAATCTTCAACGACAATTCGAATAAGCTTGTGGTGTGATATTTGAAATACGCAAATTAGTATGTGTAATGGAAAATGTTATCGGCGTTTGATGTAAAAGCCAATAAACGGTCGTTGCACAGTTTGTATGGGTTCCTTTAAAATATACCCAAAAATAAAAAATAATAGTAATTGTGGCCAAGCATTCGTCTTAAAAGTATTACAATCCTTTTCTAATGATATTTCCACTTGATGCTTGGACTTCTGCGGAAGTTCATGTATTTTTGTGTTGTTTGATCCAAGCATGTAGAAAGATATGAAGTTCAGCAGAACCGGAATTTCATTATGAATGGTTTAGGAATATACAATTGAGAGGGTCAATTACTTTTACATATGTCATTGCTATAAGCGTAAGGAATTGAGATAAGTAAGATTAAAGATTTTTATTTATAAATAAGTTTAAGGATTTGCACTTCTAAACATATTATTTTATTAATAAAAAGTTTGACAACTGGTAGGACTTATAAATTAGTTGAGTGACGTCCCACAACTAGATTAATATAGAATTAATAAGATAAGTATGCACTATAATAATTAAGAAAATGTAGATATTAAAGTGGAATGAAATTCTATCATAAAATTATGCTACAAAAACAACCACTTGTAAAAAGAGGAGCATCAACTTTGATTAATATTTTAACTCATATAATTGGATGATTCACTAGAGTTATTTTTTAAGAAGAAGAAAAGGGTTGTAGCTAGTATCATCCTTTAATTAGAAGATTAGACTTGCCATTCAACATTAAATATGCTCATAGTCAATTTCACTTCATTCAATTTCAAATTGAACAAAAACATAATAAGACATATTTTCAAAATGTTAGACTTGATTACAACTTTTGCAACTTATTTGGAAAGAGTAGTAATTAAATAGAGAGTTGATAGATGTTTTGGATAAACAAAGCCAATGGATTGCATTTCATTAAAAATATCCAATTGCTCATTTCAATGTAAAGCAAAAATTACTTATAAGCTAAATCTCTTCAAGTAGATTCAGGTTTATGGGGATAAGTTTTGTACATTCAAAATTTTATGAATGGCCTTCTTAATTGCATTTAGTATGTAAAATATATTTGTATTAAATATTAACTTAATGAATGCTTGATCAATGTAAATTTGAAACAATCAATATATGGTATGAGTATCAACCATGGTCATGAAATGGAATTAAAGGTAAATAATGTTAAACCAAATATCAAAACCAATTTTTAAACCATGACAAGTTTCCAGTCGATGAGGAATTCAACAAATAAAATAAAAAATTGTTCATGAATCTATATATTTTTTGTCAATCAAATTTGTAGTTTTTTAGGAAAAATATAGCTATCAATCACCTTTCCAAAACCCTAGGATGCTTTAGAGTGTTGCCATGCAAAGAATCCATTATTTTCAACATAAATCTATATAATTTTTGAAATGCCATATTAATGATCTTTCTTATATATATGGCACAAATATTTTATATTTAGGTATTTATACATTTGCAACTAAATTTGATGGTTATGTAGGTGGCTAATCCTATAAGATGTAATTATGAACATGCATAAGTAGACATATAATCTAGATACCTTTAGAAGTTTGATAATTAATGTTTGTCTATTTGTCAAACATCAACACAATATGACAAAGTGGTGTTGAGACAAAGGCTACTTGATTAACTAAGTTTCTAAAATATGTGATTCTCAAAATCATACAATAATTTTATTTATTTTGAGGGTGATACTAATAAATTATGAGTTCTACAATAGGCAGTGATTAGCTAGGACACTAGGAGGTGGTTATTGGAACAAATATATGGTATAGAAAAGAGTTACACGATGTATCAATTTTTCTCAAACAAGGTAGTACAAGTAGTCCTTTAGTTTGGGAGTTAGATGATTTATAGCCAACTCTAGTTTTTATAGGATTAGTCATTTTATTTTCATCTTAAAGGTATATCCAAAACAAAGATTTTATTGAGTGCCAAATTTGTATTTTCAAATATTTTCTTTTGACTTTATATGAAGTAAATTAGTGGTACTCTTAGACAAATTATTTGGAAGATAAATAAGTGAGATCCTTTTTTGGGTTTAGGGTTCATCCATATACATGTTGAAATGGATCTTGATAAAAATATTTCATAAGAGACTCAAATTATTGCTCCTAGTTTTAAATATGAGCAAAATGTTTTACATCTAAATATGCAAAGTGCTTACTTTCACTGTCACATAGTTGAGCATCTTGAAGATGGGTGTCTAAACACACCAAATGTGATTCCAACTCCTTATATTCCTAGATAGAGTGGATGGTTTTCTATAGAAAATAGTCTATTTTTTTGGTGACTAGTATTAACCCTTTAATTTCTATTGTTCAATGTGTGAGGGTAATGCCCGTAATTCTAAGTCATTCTTTACACCTTTATGTTAACATAGTGAAATTTTGGTACCTAATTTTGTGGTTGATAAGGTTGGTGCATGATGGCTTGAGTAGGATGTTTCCTCTACTATGACCTAATTCAATTTGAAACGGAGGAAATAGTAGAGAGGTCTCAATCCTTTTAGGATGTTGTCCTCATGGAAGGGTGGAGGGATATTCATAAGAAATATAAAGAGTATAAATTCTCATAAATATTCTAAAATTAATTGCAATAAGAGTAATGCTAATAGCAACAATGAATTTTTTAATTACACCATTCTTATGCACATTGAGGTGGTGGAGGTTGATAGGGTCCACTCTACATCTCCAAAAGTATTTATATATAAGTTACAACATGATAACCCTTTTAGAAATCCTAATTATCTTAATGGTTGATTAAGTGTTTTAATATTTTATTTTGTTTTGGGTGAAGAAGGTTCATTGAAAATTTCTTGTATTGAATTTATTGTTAGTTCCTAGTATTTGGTTTTTTTATGGGAATAATTAATTTAGGTTCTTGTCTCCATTTAATAATTTTTGTTATTAGTTTTTTTTGCTTGATAGAAGGATCTATTGAAGAAGTGTTATTTGGTGGTTGGAGTTGGTATGTTATAATTATATTTTATTTAAAAGTATGCTTTATCATTTATACATATTTGGATTTATTGGATGTGTTTCTTAATTATTTAGGAGTATCTTATAAAGGAAACTTAGATTCATAGGCTATAGTCTAACATTATTATACATGTTGAATCTCTTTTTTGCAAAGATCAAGAAGCAAGTAACTAAAAATAAAAAAAACTAGAGAAAATTATCAAATCATCATTTCTACCATAATATTATAAATTTAGGGTTTATAATGATTATACATGAGAGACAAAGAATAAAATTGAAGAAATATTTGAATCTAATTTTATTTGTTGGCTAGTAATTATCAAAGTATAGTTGTTGGATGTGATGCAGAGCTATATTTATGGCTTATTATTACATGCATACATAGTTGGATGTCATGCAAAGCTCTATCATGTTTTCCATATGATATACTTCCTTTTGGAGTTTTTTAACCCTTAATATTTCATGAAAAGATTCATAAAAGATGTTGATTGAGTAATATATCCTCACTATTGAACTTATTCAAAACTCCTTAGTTGTTCTATGTCTACATAGACTCTTGGCTAGGTCTATCACCTTCCAACTACACATTGATGTGAAATATAGGTATTGTTTAGTACAAAAAATCATAAACCTCCTCCTTATAGCTTGGGCTATGTGAGCACCTATCGTTCATTAGAGGAGATGATGGAGGAACTTGTTTGAGTTGCTACCCATGTAGAGATTACACTAGCACCCTAGGGAATTCTAATGTAATGAGTTTTGGCTATATCTTTGAGCTTATTTTTAGAAGGAGATGGTTGAGAAACCTCCTTCCCCTTACTCTCTTGCATAGGAGTTTGGATGTGAACATTGAGTTGAGCTCTAATAGGTGTAGATACCATGGAATTATTGTTGTGGTTATTATTTAATTTATCATAATTGGCCATCCCTCCTCAACGGACCAAGGAGAGGTTGTGTTATTAGGATTTGGATCTATTTTAGCTCTCTATATAACCAAAGGATAGTCCTTGATATTGTGCTTAAAGGATTGATATATAAAGCATGTATTAGAAATATTTATTTATAAAATCCTATGAAATATGCACTTGGGACCAATATAGATATCAATGGTATCCTTGAAATCCTGAGAGATATCTATCTCAACACAAACCCTTTTTTGGGAGTGAACCACAAAATAGTATTCTTGCTCGATACAAACAACATTACAAAGAGGTGCTACAATGCGATTGATATAAGGCCATAAAGTAATGGAAGTATAGGGAACTCATCCCAAATTGGGGCCCATTCCTTAGAAATAATAAAATTCTAGATCCAAAGAGAAAATACAAGGAGAGATTTATAAACATATAATGGGCTATGTTGATAAATGGTATGGGCATGATTTAGTTTAGTGAAGTAAAAAAAAAGAAACCTTTGATAGGGTTTTGAATGGCTTCTAGCTAAAACCCATAGGAACCCATGTAGAAATGATGCAATCCTTCAAAACACTTTTTGGTGGGATTCTACACACAAAATGCACAACTAGGATATGATTATCGAACCACTTGTATGTAGTTTTAAACATAGAATGTGGATAATAAAATTAGAAGGAGAGGGTTTATCTTGTGATCTACTTTCGATATGAACTTTATTGGTTGCTTGAGAGACACCATTTACACATGTGTTTACGCCAATTATTCCAAAATCAACTACTAGCTCATTAGTGTTGGAGGTCATAATAAGGAAATCACTCAAAAATGAGGGAAAGACATATAAGGGAGCCTATAAAAACTATGGAGGACTAATTTCTATTATCTAGGTAGCATCATTTCACTACGAGTGTGAAGGTTTATCGGTTGAATGACCCAAGTAAAATAAACTTTAGTTTATTAAAGTTAATACAATTGGTTAGAGAATTTTTTTGATATGAATTATTTGATTCTTCAACAATTAATGGAAAGATCTCTAGCCTCTCCAAAAACTATGCTTAAGAAAGGTTTTTTTGGGTCTAAAGACTCTAAGTCATAGGAAATATTGTATTAATGTAGGGGATGAAAGGAAAGTGGGGAGATCCAGCAGAACACTCAGGAAAAGGGATATCGACTTTAAAATTGCTAATGTAGTACAAATCCTAATGAATAGTTTTGAGGCTCTACATCATGAAGAGAATGAGGTTATTCCCATTGTGGATACCTTGACTAAATGTGTTCAAGAGTGTGGAATGAAAGGATTTCTTTCTATGGGTGTCATAAAAATGTGGGCAGGCCTCCTAAGACCTCACTAAAAAAGGCTTCCAGCAAACGATTTTAGTTTATTTTTGTTTAGTTGTTTGTCAGGTTGGATGTTGTTGTTATTGTAGATTTGATCCAAATTTAAGTGAGATTATTGGCTCTCTGGTTCTCTAAGCACCCCTAGTTGTTTTGGGTATGGGATTCTCTTATGTTGATCCCTCTATTGCCATATGTCTATTTGACCATAACAATATCTTGTATTTTATTTCTTGATATCTTATTGCTAGATATAAGGTTTGGAGATGCCTTGCAAAACCTTACTTGTAATAGGTTTGAAAACCCTTTAAAAAATACCTTTTACCAACAAAATGAAAAAATACTATTTGTTAGAGATATATCGAGACAACTAGCATCAATATTTTCTAGGCAGAGACAAATTTTTTTTATCAGATTCCACCTTTGTTCTCTTAAAGCAATAAAATAGTGTTCTCATAAGTCAATAATCAATATAATATGAATGAATGGCATGCCCATGAAAGGAACTATGAACTTGATTGGGATTTTTTTCACTTCATCCATGATTCAAATGGATTCCACAAATGGGCCAAGGCTTCCTTCTCCTTAAGTGTAT
This sequence comes from Wollemia nobilis, assembly GCA_028583015.1. Taxonomy (NCBI): domain Eukaryota; kingdom Viridiplantae; phylum Streptophyta; class Pinopsida; order Araucariales; family Araucariaceae; genus Wollemia; species Wollemia nobilis. Next base: position 16,002 of record JAQPPZ010005309.1, on the reverse strand, counting down.
AACCTTCATTTTCTTGCTTTAATAATATAATTGTGATTTCCTCATGGTGAAAGCCATGGTTATCAAATTTTGGGTCTTATAAGGGTGATGAGTAGGGTTGTTTACCTAAAGAAATATAGGGTTAAATTGTTTTTTATTTATAATATTTTCTTGATATCAAATCTAATTTATATGTGTTTTCATGTTTTTTTAAGGAAAAGTTGACTTAAATTAAAGAGAAAAGATTCAAAGGAACAAAAGACGTTAAAAAATATAGGATTTTGGCACATAAAAGATATTCAGAAGATCATGGAAAATCACAAAGTGCTAAAAAAACTAAGACGTTAGAATTCAATAGAAGAAGAAAAATAAAAAAACTGAACCAACAACATAAAAGTATAAAAAAACCTTTTCTTTTATAATAATAGTTGAAGCTCATGCACATCCTCCAACTCATATTTGCTAATCTCTATTCTTAGTAATTCTAATATTGGAAATTTTTCTTTTTATATCACTATTGGCAAGTGCATGTGAAGTCTTGTTAAATTGTTGATGAATGTGGAAAAATTTACTAGCTCTTTCATTCTAACCAAAATGAGTTGAAGCTAAATGGAGCTAACCAAATTATCTTTGGAAAGAATATTTATAATAAGGGAAGACTCCCCATTAATGTGTAGGTGACTTATCTACTGCAATTGAGCAACTTCAATCCAAACTCGTAAGACAAAGCTTCCACAACATTATTGGAATGGAAGTCATTGCAAGGTTGATACCATAATTGAGAGGAAGCATCCCATATTCTTTCATAATCACTCCCCCTACAACAACTATGCCCAAATTAGACTTCATTGCCCCATAAAAGAACAAGGTATAGTAAAGTATTTTTGGGGGCATTATAGGTAAAACATTCATGTTAGTAGATATGAATTCTTGTAGATCAATCTAGCTGATAAGATTCAATTCTTGCATAGCTACGATTTATTGATTTTTCTTATATTTGAATGTGGATTTGAAATTGGTCACAAGGTATCTAACTATTATTTTCATGATGTTGATATTTGTTTTATTTTTACCTTCAAATATTAACTTATTCTTATTCTTTCAAATATTCCATATAAAAAAGAAGGGGATGGTATTCGAAAGGGATTTGATTAGAGATTTCTCCTTAAGAATCCTTTTATAAATTGATTACCAATTGATTGAACATTGTTCCATGTTGAGAGTTCTATATAGGGGAGAGCCAAATTTGAGGGCTATAATTAACCAGATAGGTGTGGTAGAGTTGCTTTCAAAGAATAAATGGTGCAGCATTTCATTGTGCTTCATACATATTAAACACACATGAGGGATAAAAATATACCTTTTTGTAAGTTATCACCTATGAGGATCTTATTTTGAAGAACTACCCAAAAAAATATTTGTACCCTAGGAGGTAATTTTAAGTTCCAAATGAAAACCAATCTTTTATTGGGAATTCCAACAAGTTGTATTTGAGTATCCATGTGAACAGTATAAACACTAGATTTATTGATATCACCCCAAATAAGTTGGTCCACATTTTGTTCTCATAGTAGTTTCATATTAGTGAGTTTTTTCTTGAAATGTTTCCATTTAGAAGTTAGGGAAGATGATAGAGGAAGTTCTTTCCATTCCACAATACTGTTGTGGCAATACAAAAATTCAAAAGACTTAGATATTTGTAACTAATGTAGGTCTTCTTTCAAATAATATTAGAAGTTCTTTGAGAGTGGAGTTGTAACTACTTCGAAGAAGAGGTTTGCCAAGAATTGGACCATTCCAAAAATCCATTTGAGTGTCATCTCCTTGAAGGAAGCCACAATGCCTCGTATAGAATCAATTGCTTGGCTTATACAATATGTTTTCATATTAGAGAAGTGCCTAACCTTATATTTAAATTTCTCATTAGGTGCATTCTTGTAGTTAAGACAACATATTTAGTTTTTAAGATCCTTTTCTATGGGGTGTCTGGAGGCTGTGATCAAGGTTATGCGTAGTGGTAAATATTCACAAATTGGATGAATATTAGGAATTCTAAAATTAGAAATTGGTGAATATGAGGACCCTCGACGTCGACCCATTCGCCTAAAATTTTTAGGAATAATTTTTTCTTAGGGTCAATTCACCACAATATATATCCAAACATAGGCATATTTGTACTCATTGGAAACATCTTTTCAATCTAGATCTAATGGTGGTGTTTTAATGGATTTATAAGATGATTTAATAGGTTAAAAGTGGCCCCAAAATGGCATTATGTTTTAGGTCTTCAAATACCCCAAATTTTAGTATGAAGATGCTCGATTTGATTTGCTTAGGATTCTCCATGATTCACATTGATTTTGATTAGGATTCACCATTTTTTTACAAGTACATTTCGAGTCCAACCCCTTATGCATAACCCTGGCTATGATAGATGACATAAGAGTTAAGCTCCTAAAGCCTTACATACTATTTTAGCATGAACTATACCAACTCCCCCTTGATTCATTCTTGTAGCAACTGATTCCTAGTAAACTAAATGAAATTTCTTGTTTTTTGTTCTATTTACCTCCTTTCCACATAAATATATATCAATATTGCATGCTTAATATCAATATTATTATTATTATTTATATGTATCATGGTTTTTAATAAATAATTATTATTATATTTTAACATCAATATCAATATATATATATATATATATATATATATATATATATATATAAATTTTTATAAATAATTTTAATTATCCATTTTATTTACTTAGGATAAAATTTACATGAAACATAGAACGTATAGTCTATACTAATTGTATATTTGAAAAAGGTCCGAGGTGTAGACCAATTGGTTTGACCAAACCTCGTAAGGGGGGCAAAATTTCAAGGTTCAAATCTTGGGCCTCATCGAACTGAATGTTTATCCCTTTCCTAGTGATTTTAGTGGCATAAAAGGTTTAAAATTATTGTGGCATGGTGGTTATAGGGGTGGACTACACAAAGAACTATGTGATGGCTTATGTGGTGGAAAACACAAAATATTATGGCAACCATAAAAGCGAAACAACCTACCTATATTCGTGGCGGTTATTGATTCCACTATGTAAATTCAAAAAAAAAAATGTATATTTGAAAAGAGTCAAACATATTTATTGTTTTGTATGAATGTTTAAACACATTATTTACTTAGGATCCAATTTACATAAGATATTGAACTTATACTTAAATTTTTCTAGAGGTTAAGTGAATATTTGAAAATTCAACTCTTGATGTTTGAACCAATGAATTATTCAATTTAATATTAAAATAAAAAATACAAGATAATTAGTTTTTACATTTGAATAAAAAATATTAATATAATAATATAAATTTTTAAACTTTAGACAAGTCATTAAAAATTTATTTTTTATTAAAATGATAAAAATACATATACAACTCTAAATAATAAGAAAAATATATTTCTTTATAATAAAATTGAAGCATTATAATGAATATTAACTTTACAATTTTATATTTGAAAAGTTAACTCTTGAGGTTTGAATCAATGAATTTACTTGATCCAATTATATTATTAACAAAAATACAAGTAGACTCATGCACATCCTAAGGTTAAGTTAGAAGTAATAGTAAAATATTTTTTTTTAAGACTTGGGATAAGTTATTAAAATATACTATTTTATTAAAATTATAATATTAAAAAAAAAAATTAAATAATGAGAAAAATATGTTATTTTATAATAAAATTGATGTATAATAATAAAATATTAAATTTATATTGTAATTTTTAAAAAATTAAGGTTGTACATAGAACTATCAATATGCAAACAAAGTTATTTTGAGGTTTCGAGAACATGAATAGTTATCTCAAGAGAAGATTAATAAAAGTAAATAATATAACAACTATATAATAAGATTTTGGTAAACATATAGAAAACATAGGACCTTTGAAACCTTACATTTTGCTATATATGTTGAAAAATATTTAATTTATGCATTAAAAATTATTTTAACTTTATTATAATTGATTATAATCAAATATTATATAGGTTGTGTGAAATCAAGATTAAACACATCCTAATAATTATTGCTCTATGATTTCACTTTATTAATTCAATTGAAGCTCTTATTTCAATTTGATGAGCTCAAAATTTATAAATAAATATACAAACATTCATCATCAAGATTGTCTAATCAATCTTTTATTTTTTATTATAATCATTTGAGAAACTATCTATACTTTAAACACATGCTTGAACTATTTTATTTTGTAATGTAATCCAAATGAATATATTAAAAATTTAAATAATTTGTTTGAGAGAACAAGAAAACATAAAGAGATTCCTATTTAGGAATCTAGGAATATTAATTTGTGCACAGATGAGCACTTTTAAAACATAACTTTTTAAAACTTAAACTTCATTATTTTTTGAAATTAATAAGTAATTAAAAATAAGACAAAATATAACTTAACTAACTAATTTAAACTTAATAAGAACTAAAATATAATCACCAATTCATAATTGTTTTCGAGTGAGTTAGGAAAAAATGCAATTCCTTAATGAATTTGTCCAAAAGGATTACATCTAATCCATATTAATATGAAACTTGACTACTCATGTATATAGATTTTTAATTATACATGCATGTGAATTACAAATTGTAAGATAATATGTGAAGCTTGTATGTCTTCTTTAAATTAGTTGAGATATATTAAATAATTTATTACTAGCATAAGATATTTAATAAGAAATAATTACCTTATACAAAATTATCTACAAAGCCTATCTAAGTATGAATTTATTAAATTTTTATACACCTTTAACTAATTATTCATAATTCCTTTTTACTTTATCTTTTTTAAAAATATATTGTTTCTAACATTTTACTTTTATGATATAATTATGCATGGTTATTATACATAATAGAGAGACAAATATATATTTTTAATAAATATATTTATGATAAATATAATTTGTAAATCAATTTTTTTATACTATTAAGAAAAAGAGAGTTTTGAAAGGAACCCCACAACATTTTACAAGAGATAAGGTCCAAGGGTCACCACCGAAGATACAAGAGCAGACAATAGGAATAAAAAAAGGGACCGAGAGAACCGAGGAAGTTCTACTCTGAAGCACCAAGGGATAAATCCCATGTCCACCGCATTGCTTCAAGGGCAAGGATTCAAAATTTAAAAATTGCCAATGACTCCACAAGGCACATGTCGTGAGGAGAAATACATACCCAATAGGAGGGTGAAGGTATAACAATTATTACCAACATCTCCAAAGGCACATGTTGTAAGAAAATTCACACACCCAACATGAGGGTGAAGGTACAAAAAATCATATCAAAGCCAATAACACATAAATGACACCATACATTCCATGTACCTACAACACAGTACCAAATATTTACAGGGGAAAAAAATTGTTCATCATGAACATAGCCCACCAATAAACCTCTGACAACATTTAAGGAACTTCATCTCTGACATGACTAATGATCTCCATGGGGAAATACTCCTACCAAATTAAAAATTCATGGGATGAAACACCTAGATTCACCAATAAATCAACCATCGCATTGCCCTCTTTGAGAACATGCTCAAACACTACATTATCAAAGGAACAAGAGTTCCAAATCATTTCATAAATAATATTAGACACCTTCCAACTAGGTTGATAAAACCTTTTAAGCATATTAATCATTAACAAATATTCACCTTCGATTATTACATTACGGATGCCAAGATTTTTTAAATGCATCACACCAAAAAAGGTATCCCGTGCCTCTACAAAAATAGAATATTGAGTACTAAGATAGTTTGAAAAAGTTAGAATAAGATCACCATTATTGTCTTGTATCACTCCTCCCACCCCAACAAGACCAGGGTTCCATTTAGAAGCTCCATCAAAGTTTAATTTAAACTATTTTACGAGTGAAATGGACTAACGAACATACCTTCTCAAGTTAGGGGTAGGTGGAGGCCAAAACAACAACACAAAACCTAACCATTCCTTGATCCTAGCTTTGTTTGGGTAGCAAGATTGAGGAGAGTTCAAATATTTCAATGCTAATGAAACATTCTCCACTACCTTCCAAATAATTCTATCACTGACATTATCTAGATTACTCTCCATGTCTTTGAACACTCTATCATTAAGTTCCTTTCAAAAACCCCAAAGCACATGAGGAATAAGGAACTACTAGAAACATTTAAGCCTTGAGGAGGCAAACAAAGATCTCCACTGAGAAACAAAATAAAAAATTGAATTTGGTAGTACCCTTGTAACACCCAACCTTGAAAGAATAAATGAGAGTACCTCTTAAAAGCCTTGGCCTTTGAGTAATAAATGAGAAGCTGATTCCCAATTCTTATTACATAAAAACATCTGTTGACCAAGATTAAACCTCTTTTAAGGATATTTTCCAATGTAAGAAATTTTTTTTGCACTTCCAACCAAGAAAACATGCTGATATTCAACATTAAATTATTAAGACAGATTAAATTCACTAGGAAATGATCAACTAGATCAAAATAAAATAACTCATACACTGACTTGACTGTGTAGGAACCCTTTTTGTTCCCACCCTAAACCAGTCAGGCATCTACATCTTCTTGATGCACCATAATCAACATCAAATCCTCTAATAGATATCTCCATAGATGTATGACCGAATCATTCCTTAATTCTAAGATGGGATTGGACCAATATTTTCTACCATTACAAATTACCAAAAAGATTGCCACCTTTTAAAGGCCAACAATTCAAGAATGCTAAATTAAAACCCCAAACCATTGATCTTAAGTAAGTAGTCGATTCTTGATCCACTGGTATTCCAAAAAATTCATTGTCCTACCATCACCAATGATCCATAAACAATTAGAATTAATAAAATAATGGGACTTAATCAAACTATTCCAAAAAATTGACCCCCACTTGGAAGAAATTTTGATAAAAAGAAATAAAATTATATTTGACCTTCAAAATACTGCACCATAGGCAATTGGTGTTAGAAGCCAACTTCTAGCCAATATTAGCTACCAATGCCTTATTCATCATAGCAATATTCTTCAAGTTCAAACCACCCTCATTTCTTTTGCACACTCGTTCCCAAGATATAAGATGAAATTTCCCTTTCATCTCTAGACCAGCCCATAAAAAAAAATTGCATATATTGTCAAGCTTTACTACCACCTTTCTAGGGAGATGGAAAAAGCTCAAAAAATAAATCAGGATGCTTTGCAGAGTCTTTTGGAACAAAAAAAATTTCTTTGTATGACTAAGGAGGGTCCCTTGCCAATAGGCCAATTTTCTTTGGACTCTTTCAACCACCGACATCCAAAGTGATTCCTTCATACAATCAACAAAAGAGGGAGATCCAAATAGGTATCCTATAGAGTTACTATCTTGCAATTCAAAATATTAGTAATATTTCTCTACCAAGACTTCAAGGTATTAGCAAAAAATATATTACCTTTCTCAAAGCTAATTTGCTACCTAGTTGACTTCTCATAGCAGTATAAGAGAGACTTGATGTCCCTAGCATGGATCACTGAAGCAACACAAGAAAGAAGAGTATCATCAAAAAAATTTTGAAGGGAAATTGGAGGGCAAGGTAAAGCTAAACAAAGTCCAAAATCACTACTTCTATGATAGATCAATCTCCCAAGAGATTCTACCATAAAAATGAATAAGAAAGAAGATAATGGATCTCCTTGCCGAATAACACGATTCGACTTGAAAAACATAGCCGAATATCCATGAATAAGGAGTGACAACTAGGTCATGGAGATGCAAGCCTTGACCAATCCAATCCAGGAATCATCAAATCCAAAATAATTTCAAAAAACTAAGCAAAAAGGGCCACAAAACCCTACCATAAGATTTGATAGTATCCAAATTTAAGAAAAAAGCCACTATGCCACTTTTATTAACAGAGTGCAAAAGATCATGAATAATAATTGCATCATCCAAGATCTATCTTCCATGAATGAATTCACTTTGAGCATTATTAATCAGAATTGGGAACATCAACTTCAATATATTAACCATGACTTTGGATAAAATATTGTAAGCCGAATTACACAAGCTAATTGGCTTGAAATTGTTGAAATAGGACATCGAATATTTCTTATAAACAAGGGCAAATAGGATTTTAACAACCTTAGGGATCACCGAGTAATTCTAATATTCTCTAATCACTTAGCAGATATCATTACCACAAATATTCCAGAACCTCTAAAAGAAAGCTATAGGAAACACATCCGAGCTTGGAACTTTGAGAGAGCTCATAGAATTTAATGCTTTAAATATTTGATCATCCGATAAAGGGAAAATCCCAACATTCATATAAACTAAAACCAATCTTGGAATGGATTCTGACATAAAATTATTTACAACACAATAACGGCCTAGAATAGAGCATAATAGGGTTGAGAAGAAGTCCATGACATCTTCCCTAATTTTTAGAATATCATATGAGACACTCCCATCACCCAATTTGATCTCTCTAATTCTATTCTACCCTCTCCTACATAGGGTAGAGGCATGGAAGTACCATGAATTTTGGTCACCCTCTTTTAACCATAATTCCTTGGACCTTTACTTCCAATGAAGCTCTTCCTTTGCCTGGTTATTATGAAGCGTAGAAAGCAATGACCTATCCTCCCTGAGAAACTCATCAAATTAATCCCTGGAATCTATTTCTAATTCAATATGGTCAATTTTCTCCATTAGTATATTCTTTTGTCTAAAGATATTACCGAAGGTAAACTTATTCCATAGTTTAAGTTTGACTCTTAAATTCCTCAATTTATTGGTCAATTTAACCATTTTTGGAAGAGTAGACAATGAAGCATCTCCAAAAAGGCTAACAGTGGAATTAGAAACAAAAAAAATTTCCATTCAACTCAATATAAGATTAGCACCTGGCCTTCAATTGCTCTAGGTAAATTTTGATCTTTTCAAATCCAAGTCCCGAAGGCCTACCAAGTTGAAAAAATCAGCAAAATCATTTAGAATCCTTACGTCCACTCCTTTTCCACCTCTCTTCTTCAATGGATACAAAGGAGAATTGAAATCTCCAACAACAACCCAAGCTTCTTCCCGAAAGGTGTCTCTCATATCAAGCAATAGCTGCCAAAACTTACGTCTATCAGAATAAGAGTTTGGGGCATAAATGTTTGACATCACCCACCTTCTATAGCTTTACACCAAAATAAAATATTAATCACCCTGTTAGAGGATGATATGATATTACCATCATAATTTGAGTAGTCCTCATAGAAAAGTAATCCTCCTGATGAGCCTAGTGCCTCACTGGTCATGAACTTAGAATTCTTCCACACAATATTATGAACTACCTCCCAAGATGAAGCTTCCAACTTCAATTCTTGAATACACAAAAAATCAGGCCCTCTCTCCCTTCTTAGAGAAGCTAATAACCTTTTCTTCAAGGATCTATTGAGCCCTCTTACGTTCCATGAGCAAATATTCATGGGAAAAGTTAGAAGGAGAGTTTCTTGCCCGCCCCACCAACTTGAGGGGATATGCAACTACCTAGATTTAGTTGCCTATCACCATTTTTCTCCCCCAAAACTAGGTAGTCCTGTCCACCATTTGTGATTGCATCTTCCATTAATTTATTTCTACTAGCTTTGCTCGAATATCTGCTTGTTTTTTTGCTATTCCAATGTCAATACCCTTTCTATGTTGGCTCCTAGTTTTTAGGCTAGGAAAACCTTTTTCCAAAATAATTTTAGGAGAAGCCACAGGGCTTCCTAATCCACTAGATGGAGATGTGATGAGCTCCTTGGGAGAAGGAAAATATTTATTGGTCTTTGGAGTAGATAAATCCAAGTTCTTACCCAAATCAATTGCCTTAGATGCATCTGTCTCAAGGCAGTCAAATAAATTCCTAAGCAAAATGGCAACCTCCTTCTACAATGACTCTAATTGAAGAACCACCTCCAAATTGCTATGGGGTTCCTACCCAGGAGATTTAGCTTTGCTAGAATTAACAAACTGAGGATAGACGTCAGACATCCTCATTGTTGTACTCTTTGACTTATTAGGGGAACCCAATCCTTTATCCTTAAGGAAACCTTGTGGTTTTTTACACCATAACTTTTGCTTCTTAAACGTAGATCTAAATTTTGAAATATCATCATGATATATTGGGTGCTTGTACTACTGAGTAGAAGGATTTTGAGAGATATTATAAGGGTAGGAATTTTGATGATTCCCCCAATCCACACACACTACAAGGTATCAACTTATTTTCATAGACGATCGACTAAGACCAAAAATCAAGATGAGAGACTAGCTCTACCAAGTTTGAGAATATTTTTTTATATCAACCAAAATACAAATTCTAACAAACTATCACCTGTCATATGAGAGAGACAACGAGTCGAAGGACACAAAGTCTCCAATCAAGTTTTCCATAGCCTTAAACAAGTCTTCATACCAAAGAAAGGTGGGGAATTTAGGAAAACACACCCAAATAAGGACCAAATTTACCCGCTACATCATCAAGTTAAAGTTTAAGTCCCACCTTCTTAGGAAGAGGCCACGCTTTCCAAAGAACCAAGGGCCACCTTCCAAAATCTTCCTTGAGTCAACTTCACAAGAGATTCTGATTAGGAAATTTTTTTGGGGAAGATAAGCAAGATCCAAAGAACTGCATGGTTTCCATCTTGCTAACACCCATATTTTAAGCACATCAAGGTCTAGCCTTCCCCTCAAAAACTTGCCAATGAGGTCAAATGAGCCTTTCTATAGCATAGAATTCACCATACTATTAGGAATTTGGTTTTGAAAGGACCCAACCACAACCTCACAAGGGCTAAAATCATCCTTGTAACTTTTGCAAACCACCACCTTGACATAGGAGAGAGGGTAAGGATGTATTAAATCCAATCAACCCATCTTTGACCTTTCCTAGGTCCCAGGAGTTAAAAAAACCCTGATCGCTCGACTTACTTTCTCAAAATGGGTCTTCCAAATTGATTTTTGAAACCTCCAGGAAATCAACATTAACTCCATCATACCTTGATGTGCTTAAGACAACCCCATATTCTAAAATTGTAATTAAATTTAGTTATCTAATAGATTCCAAACTTTTAGGCAAAGAAAATACTATGATATTAGCATATTTTATTTTATTTTTAAATCTTAAAGAATCTATTTATATATTTTTCATTTTCAACAAACAACCACATTTGTGATTAAAGTATGTTTTTTAGTTTAAAAAAATAAAATAATTTACTATCATATACTTCTTAAATTTAATCTAATTTAATAAACTATATACAATTTAGTATAAATGTATTCTTACTTATGTATCATAAGTGTTGGAGCTTGTAATATCCATTTAAGTCATACGATCAAATTTTTGAGAAAGTAGCTAACAATCTATAAAGCCAAAGATGGGATATTATATTACTCATAGATCTACATATAATTATACAACAAATTTCCATATTTAAATAGATCTATATAGCTCTTATATATGGAAGTAGAATAATATTTACCATGCTAATGTTAGCCACTTAGATGACATTTAGAATTGCATATTTTATTACAACCAAAATTGAAATAAATAGACCTTAACGTATGAATTTTGAATTAACTTAAATATATGTTATGTATGAAAATAGGGGTTTTGTATTATAATAGAACAATCCAAATATACAACACATTCCATTAAATATAACTTGGGAATAAGAAAGAAGGAATTGCATAGTATTCCACCTAAAGAACCATTTCATTCACTTCAAGGTCAAATCAAGAGTAACAACTCAACACTAATTCACTATAGAAGTAATGTATGGTCATTGAAGCTAATATGATTAACATGGATACCTTGTTATTAAAAAATAAAAATAAAAATCATAAAACTAGGGGAATGCTCCCATTAAACAAGGTGCTATTAATAGGTATTTTAATATAATGATACAATGAATTATAGAATTTCATCTTGATATGAACATCCATATTTATTTTCCAAAATAGAGAAGAATATTTACCAATTAAAGCTTAACTACTTAGAATATAGCTAAAATAACATATATTTCATTATAACCAAATCTAAAAGTAATCAAACTCAATATCTAGAGGTTGAAAAACCTATGAAATAGGAGTTACGTAAGAGAAAATAGTTGCATAATATAGGAGTAATATATCAACAAATAATGTATTCATATTGATGAGGTGATAAAATCATAAACAAATTAAAAACTATTATTATATTCAAAAGTTTTTTTGACATATTAATAATGCATTATTTTTTCTTAATAGGAATTTTCTTAATCTTGAAACATCCTGAAAAAAATAGTTTACACAATGGATCCCAAGGAATAAAAGACAACTATTCATTTTTTCTTTTATCTCAAGAATCCTATCAATAATAACATGTCTTAGTAATTATTGATGCTAATAAATGAATTCTTTAAATGGGTAATAAGAAATCTATTATACTAAGGGAGATTATTCAAATGTGGATGTTATACCTATTAATGTGTGAATGAAACAATAGGAAAAATTGTATATATATCTAAAATTGTATATATATTATATGTAAAATCCATGATAAATATCAATGTTGGCATAATATTTACATAATAAGAAAAATAATAATCTACATTTACATCTTCCTAAACTTAACTTTTGGTTACCCAAAAGAGGCACCCTAAAAGGGGTGTTTTCCACAAACAAAAATTAAATAAATAAATATATTTCTCCAATGAGAAATACAAAGTCGTATCTCCTATTAGTTTGAGGAGATGAAGAGTTAGTTGAAGTTGAAATGTCAAGAGCCTCCTTGTAAAGGCTATTTGTGTATGAGCACACAATATATTCACATGGATGTGAAAAATATAATACTTTATAGTACAAAATAATGTACATGTTTCTAAAGAAGATGTGATTGATCCCATCTATGCAATGCTAGATTTACATAAGGTTAATGGCATACATAGTCAAAGATAAATGAAAGAGTTAAATATTATATTAGGGTATATGATATTATTGGTATGAATTATCCCCTTAATAATATGATCTATGTTATCCTTATCATAAAAAAATTGGTCTTAAGTGTGGATTTGCCCTTCAGAGGATCAACATGTTTTTATTATATATTTTATTGATAAAATCAATGGTTATAGCATATTATTAGTTGAATATAGTATCTAGATGAAAAATTAATTATTAGATCAATAAAGTCTACAAAAACCCATTTTCTTTAATTACTAAAATTAGAAGACATGAAAATGCCAAGTATTAGCATTTTGGTTAAAGTGTTGTAATTTTTTAAAAAATGGATTCTTAATGATTTAATTAATTTTGAAGTGTTGTTATTTTTATAGGTTATATTTCTTAAATATGTATTTGTGATTTTTATAATGGATTACTATGGAAATATTTTATTGTAAGTGCAAGAATTCACTTTGGATTCAAATACTTAAGCATCCATTGTGAAAGGCCATTTGTCTTAACCTTTCAATATTTCCTCAAATATCAATGTAATTTTATATATGCTTAAAGGTAGAATATAATTCAATATATATTATGACTTAAAAATTAAAAATTGATAAATTATTATGAACCCAAAACTCAAAAATACCCACATCCATTCAATAGAGATATTTTTACGAAAAAACACATGTTTAGTATGAACATTCAATATTATTTTGGAATAATAAAAATTATATGATGATATGAATACATATTTGAAATCTACATTATTTAGATGTATGAGAAGCCAACAATTGAAATCACTAAATGCAATACATTTTCATAATAAAAAGAAATAATATTAACAATATGTGTTTTGTTTGAGAGATTTATTGATGCAAACAAGAGAAGGAAATTATCTTATGGGTGGCCTTCTCAAGTGGAACAAGTTTCTTATCCTCAAGATGAACGATAATCACTCATGCAATCAACAAGAAAATACTATGATAGCAATATATTAAGACAATAGTCCTATAAGATGGTAATACTTCATTACACAAGATATAGAGGATTTCTTTAGCCATGACATAGGTAGTGTGACTTACATGTAATTTACGAGTTTCTTAGTGGAAAAAAAAACTGCTACGCATAATTTTTTGACATAGGAATATTCTATTTCATAGCTTACAAATTTTCAATTAATATAATAGATTGCTTGCTCTTGGTTGTTTTTATTTTTCTTTGCAAGCATTGTCCCTAACGCAAAGTTTGTTGCTGAAACATAAATATGGAAGGGGATCCCTAGGCAAGGTAGAGTTAATATTGGTAGAGAAGACAAGTATTGCTTGATGTCATCAATTTTTTTTGACATTCTTATATCCATGAAAATGTCACCCCCTTTTATAGCAGGTGATTGAAAAATCTGCATTTGTTTGAGATTTGTGTGATGAAATGATGAATCTATTAGATATTTCCTTGTAAAATATGCAACTCTTTTAATTTTATTGGATGAGGCATCTCCATAATGGCCTTGACCTTGTTTAGGTCCACTTCAATGCCTTACTTGGAGATAATGAATCCTAGAAGTTTACTTGAGGTGACACCAAAGACACACTTATTGGGGTTCAACCTTACATTATACTGTAGAAGTTGATAAAATACTTTTTATAATAATTTGATGTGCTCTTGTCGGGTTTTAGATTTTGCCAATAGATCATCCACATAGTGTTTGATGATCTTATCCATGTAATCATGGAATATGTATGTCATGGCATGTTTATTAAGTGACACCTATATTTTTAAGACCATATGGTATTAGCTTGTAACAAAAAGTCCCCCAAGGTGTTGTGAATGTTGTTTTTGTAGACACCAAAACAACACCAATCCGATTATGTGACTGCAAACACTGATCGCTTTGACAAACACAGCCCCCAGGGCAGCCCTCAGAGGTTAAACAGTGGTCTTAACCACTTTCATAGCAATTTTGTAAGGTCAAGAAGCAATTTGGCACACTTGGACACTTTGCCCAGTATTCGTCTCACCCAGGGACGAATTCAAAATAGAATCCGTCCCACCCCAGGACGAATTCTGAATCCATCCCTGGGTGGGATGAATTCTAAGCTTAACGGGCAAAAAGACAAATGGCACCAAGTGGCAGCCCAGAACAGTCAGTTTATGACTCCTTCCTTACACGCGTGTGTATGTGGACAGAGGGGGCCGTTAGAAGACTGTCACAAAAGGCATTTATCAAAGCCCAAGTCAACGGAGGACTCCCCTCCCTCATGGGAAGACAAGACTGCCACATGGCGCCTATGACCAACACATGGCATTTGTGCTTCCCTCCCAAAAGAGACCCCATGGGTCTATAAAATGTGGGACTTTTCTCACCCAAAACATACAGGTTGAAGGAGTTTTCAAGCAACGAAGTGCTACCGATTTGGAGACCCACTTGCATCCCTTTTGGTTCACCTTCCCACATCCACCAATCTCTTTTGCAAGGGAGGTTGTTGGGTGGCTTTTGGAAGCTTGAACCTAACCCAAATCCAACACATGGACACCTGAACCAACCAATTCGCTGACCCCCCCAATCCTAAAAGGTTTTGGGCCCATCCCTAGTGGATTGGCACCAGAATCAAGTGCCAACGATGGGAGGCCCACTTGGGCACCCCCACACTTTCTAGGTTTTAGAGCATTCTAGATTACATTTTTAGGTTGCATTTTGTGTTATTATGTTGGGTTAACTCACAGCTGCAATTTCGTAACTTTTGGTCAGATTCTAGTATGTTTTGTGTCGCTTTGTTGTTTCACTGACTTGCAGGTGGTGAGATCAAATTCCCGAGGGTAGAGGCCAAATTGGGAGAATCCGACCATCTGGGTCGTCCCAAAATGGCCCCAATTACATAACCCCATTGTTTGTAGGCATTTTGCAGGTCTCGAGAATCGAAATTGGAGCAGAAGCAGGTCAGCTTCTTCAACACAGAAGAATTCGTCCCACCCAGGGACGAATTGCAGTCAGAGATCGTCCCACCCAGGGATGAATTCTAGAATTCTTCCCACCCAGG
>JAQPPZ010005308.1:0-35888 GCA_028583015.1 Wollemia nobilis | reverse complement strand
TGGTGAGCAGAAATTCATGTCTCGAAAAACATTCATTTCTCTTCCATAAATTATCAATCCGGTAAGTCCGTAAACTTATGAGTGTCATGCACAGTATATGCCTATAGTGTTGGGGAACAAATCTGGTTGTACCTTATTTAGTTTGGTGGGGAGGTTTGTGTAATTGGATTCCAGCCAAACCAAATAAACTAAGTGCGGGAAATGAAATAAATAAATTATAAACAAAAAGTAAAGTGCTGGAAATAAAATGCGAGGAAATAAACACACACAACTAAAATTAAATAAAGCAGTAAACTAATCTACAGAAAGCAAATGCACAAATTAAACATGGGAGGACTACTGCAGGGAGTGGGCCCAAGCTCCTGCAGATAGTCCTCCCGGCTAGCTACGTAGAGCTTGCTCGAATAAGAGGAGTTGCACTCTTAATTAATTAAACAATAAAATAAAATAAGTTCTTTGTAAAATTAATCATTGATCTCCCCTGTTCATCTGGCCTGCGTCTTTATATAAAGCGCAGCCAGATCTCATTACAATAACAAATCAGTCTATTTTAATCACGTGATGTGATTTAGTTACAATTGATTCTACACATATTTTATTCTTCTATTTTAAAGTATGTTCATTCACTAGAAGGATAAATATAAACATCCTTAGGTGTACGTAACAACAAATCCTAAACTAATGCATCCTAAAAATAATAATATGCTTTAAGAGCTTTACAAGGTCAACCGGCCAATCGGTTGATAATAATAACAAACACTTTATTCTATTTAATAAATGCATGATTAAAATAGATCTCCTTTGTCTTCATGTGCAACCTCCTCCATAGTCCTTGGTCAACCAATCAAAGTTGACTTGGTAAATCTTGCAAAGTATGAAGGCATGGAGGCGCCTTCTTTATAAGGAAGGCGCCTACTTTTGTTGGGCGCCTTCCTTATAAGGAAGGCACCTACTTCTGTTGGGCGCCTTCCTTGAAGAGGAAGGCGCCTACTTCTGCTGGGCACCTTCCTTGAAGAGGAAGGCACCTATTTCTGCTGGGCACCTTCCTTGAAGAGGAAGGCACTTGCTCTCTTGCCTTAGTCTCTGTAAGCAGAAGTATGCCAGGTCCAAGTGGATGTAGACTGGAAAACACCATATTAGTAATAAAACCTGCATTTATACACATTTCCCACTAAAAACACCAATCAAGCATAATACCGGATTTTCTATCAATTATATGCATAAGTTATATAAAATACATCTCATATGCTAATTGAACCATTGATAATTCTCCTTAACCGTGTATATAAAATGAGCATTTTTGGTGCTCATCATCCCCCCATGCCTAACATGTGCCACGCCCTCGTGGCACCAAAAGGTGAAGTTATCCCTCTCGTAGGCTGACCATGCCAAAAAGTTTGTCATGTCTTCGTGACAACAACCCCTGGGATATATATTTTTTTCCTCTTTTTTTTTTTTATATTTTAATGGCCTTCAGCATCTCTATTTCTCTGTCGCTGAGTGCTGCTATTTTTTCCATTCAACACTACTATTTTTTTCTCAGTACTATTTTTTTATTCAGCACTGTGTTTTTTTTTCATTGAGTGTTGCTATTCTTCATCCATAGAGCGATGCGGCACCAGCAGAAGTCAGAAACACATCCTGACTAATCATTGCGGATAAATAGTTAAATCGTGACCACACTATTTAGGGCAAATTACCACTGCACTAATGCTGGCATTTTCTAGTGTTGCACATTAGTCAGATTTGGTGAGACCAAATTTGTTTAAAACAAGTGCAATCACCAACTACTACTTTTACCCACATCTGAAACATATTTGGCATCTCCAGAACCTCCTTTGTGGTAGAGAGTAGCATCATTTATATGTGTTCGCTCAAGATGACTACCATTGTCAGGAGGCGGCAATGAAAATGATGCCAAATTTATTCATGTAGATGCCATAGCCTCTCTTTTTTTTTTTTTTTCAATTATATTTTTTTCAAGGCACATCATGTGTTTGAATTCTAATGGGAGATTTTGAAAAACTATGGAGGCGTCGACTGGTATTAGCATAGAAATGATTTTAAAATAACTATACACATAATTAACAAGAAAATCAGTACATACCCGGGTGAATTTCGTAGAATCTGATATATATGATGCTTGGTGGTGTGAGACGTCTTCACGTTGGTGCTCCTGGAGATTTTATTTATTTATTTATATGTATCTTTATCTGTTCGCCATGAACAGAACAGATCTTGACTCTCTCCTCTTTTTTTTTTTTTTTTTCATCCTCTGCATCAAAGAACAGAGTCAATCCGCAACAACTGAGCTGGTGACTCTAAACTTTGAAATACCCAACTTTTTCTCAATAGCACAAAAAATATTTTAATCCTGCATTGACGTATCTCTCTCCGAATGCATTTACAGGATGAATATTAAAATTTATACCTGACACGTGTGCATCCAAAATGATCTCCCTCTCGAATTATTTCTTTTGCATGCATAATTGGAACAACACCGCATTCCTTTGTTTTTTGGAGTGAGGAAAAACAATATTTCTTTCATCATTCATGACATCTGTCAGGTGCATTGCTGAGATGTATGTGTTGTATGTGCTGGCGTTGGTAGGATGTTCTCATACGTTGGTGCGATCCCCAAATTAACCTACATGACGTAGAGTTGGAACTGCACCAATATTTTTTGCCCACGTCGTGCTTGTCTAGTCAACGGGCGAAGAACAGGGGCACCTTCCCTATGAGGAAGGCGCTTGCCTTCTAGTGGCACCTTCCTGTCGGTGCCTTCCTGTGAGAGGAAGGCACTTGCCTTCTAGTGGCACCTTCCTGTGGCACCTTTCTATGAGAGGAAGGCGCTTGCATTCTTTTGGTGCCTTCCTGGAAGAGGAAGGCGCTGGCCTTCTATTGGCGCCTTCCTGGAAGAGGAAGGCGCTTATCTTTTCTTGGTGCCTTCTTGGAAGAGGAAGGCACCTACCTTCTTCTGGCACCTTCCTTGAAGAGGAAGGTGCCTACTTACCATGCGTTGATTCCGAAGGAAACAGATATTTGACATCTATTTTTTTTCAAACTCCTCCCCCATTTTATTTAGCTACCAGTTGGAGGTTTCTCATTTCCCTTCGAGACTAGGTTGGTCCTCGGGAAAGAGGATACTCTCTTCCAACGGGCAGCAAAAATAAAACTTTGCTTCTGATTTGCATTTCATCGTGGAGCTATTTCAACAAAAGGTTTTTTTTTTCATAGGAGTAAGTTAGGCACCGACAATAAGGCGTCTTTCCCCCCATGTCTAAAAATTGTCACGTCCTCGTGACAACAACCTTTCGAACTCCCCTCTTTTTTTTTTATTACGGGAGGTTCTGATTCACCCGCATCTTCCCCCACTTAAATTGGTGATGCCCTTATCGCAAGCAACAGGTCCCTCTGTGCAATAGGTCTGCAGCCCTCCAAACATCAGGTCCCACACTGAACAATAGGTACCCCCATCCAAGGGAGAAGAAAATTGCTTATTGGTGCCTTCCTCCAGGTGGAAAAAGGCACTGTTGTATTGGGCTGATTGTAGGCACTCTCTTCCTAGTGGGAAGTAAGTGCCTTTTCTACTTCGTCGCACTCCTAATTGCAGGGCACAAAATGTCACATCTGTTAGGCCTAGTTTAAGCCAGCTCCGCCTACAGATCATGCTCATGGTTGTGTACTATGAAACTACACCTACAAAAATTACACACACGAAAGCAATAAAATAAGAGTCATGACTCCGTGCCTATTAGGCCCTGGCTCTCAGGATGCCTACAACTTGCATTCGGTTCATGATTTCCTACAAAGCAATAAGAAAGAAATTTTTATGCTAAGCAGGACATGTTCTATGCTTTTTATTTTTCATTGGGAGGATTCGCATAATTTTTTTTTTTTTTTTCCATCGAACCACCTAGGTGCGGGAAATGGATCAAGGCACCCTAGATGTCAAGGCGCATGCTTGCTGTGGAAGGTGCCTGCTTGTTGTGGAAGGAGCCTGCTTGCTGTGGAAGGCACCTTCAATGTATGGTGCCTTCTTGATGTGGAAGGCGCCTCCAATGTATGGTGCCTTCCTGATGTGGAAGGTGCCTCCAATGTATGGCGCCTTCCTGATGCGGAAGGCACCTCCAATGTATGGCGCCTTCCTGATGTGGAAGGCACCTCCAATGTATGGCACCTTCCTCATGCGGAAGGCGCCTCCATTGTATGGCGCCTTCTTCATGCGGAAGGCACCTTATTGATGATCAAGGCGTCTTTCACTTTATCATTTTTTTTTCTTTTTTTTTTTCACGTATCCTCCCTCTTTTTTTTCTTTTTCTTTCTCTTTTTTTTTTCTTCCTTTTTTTTTTCAATGAATGATTGAACATTCGTCCAAGCTACTGGTATGGTATGGGGTCTCCCCCATGCCGATGTCTGATCCACTCTCGCAAATGTGAGGCGATTGTTAATAGAGCTCGTTGACCGTTACTTGAACATTGTCTCGGCACTCTACTTTGTACGTGGTGTAGCATCTTTGACTCTGCTCATCATTTACTCAGGTTGTAACAGTCACACACCTTGCTGCAAAACATTCCCAAAGTTTCACAAGCACCTTGGGCTGGAAGCCTTTCGCTTGATCAGGGTTACTTAGCCTGCCTTCAGGTGCTAATGTTGCCAAGGTAAAACTCTGCTAGCTTTCACCTGCTAGATTGGATGCTACACGATCAGGTACACGAGATAGTTCGTATAGTGTTATTACGAACTCCATGTATAAATCTCAATTCATGAAATCTTCACAGACACCTCCTTATTTTTCTACTTCGCACTTCACGTTGTCCTGCAAAACATAAAAGAAAAATCTAAACTAAAGGCATTAAAATAAAATTCTAACTAATTTTTTTTTTTCTCTGTGTTTTTTTTTTTTGGTCTATTCTGCCTTGACCAGAACAGATCTTGGATTATCATTTTTTTTTCATCATCTGCATCAAAGAACAGAATGTCAACTTCAACCATTTGAGCTGGTGATTTTCACATCTGGAGGTTTGTCAATGATCCATCCTAAGAATTTGGCAAAATGTGCCATGTACTGAAACATCTTTGCCCTCACACTTTTTGTGAAAAGCAGATTTCTCCATGGTTTCAGATCCTCTCAAAGTTGATGTTATCTTCCACCATAGTGAGACTCTGCCTCTCTTTTGTATATTTTTTTCACATATTTTAACAGAATGAGAATGCTACCATAAAAACTGTAATGTTGGCACTATGCATTCAAAAGTGGAGGTTGTGTGAGTCAGGTAACTACGCAGCCTACTGTGTGAAAGTTACATTCCATGTACCATTATGAAAGGATTTTATGACAACCAACAACTCACATTTTTGAAACACCAAGCTCCTCCTCAATTAGCACATAAAAAAATGTTAATCCTGCTCTAATGCATATCCAAAGTATTGGACTCTCCGTATGCATTGCAGGGATTAATCTTCGTGCACTATTTTCTCATCGTGTGCCCTTGAATGCATCACTTTTTCAATTAAGTAATCTTTACACAATCCTGGCACATGTGCATCCGAATAATCTCCCACTTTGAATTATTTACATCGCAGGTGGAGTTAGAGTGGCCCTACGATCCTCTATTTCTCAAAGTGAGGATAAAAACAAATATTTTCCATAATCTACAACATGTGTCGGGTGTTCAAGTGTGACGCCTTCATAAAATGCCTCGATGAGATTTATGTGCTATTATTTTTCTAGCCACCTTGAGCTCCATTCACACATTTTTTTTTTTTGTGCTCAAGCACCATGTGGCCTTTGTGCAGACATTTGAAATCTGATCTCCTCCAAGCTCTTTCCCTGTTTTATTTAGCTACCGGTTGGAGATTTCTCATTTCCCTTCTGGACCAAGCTGGTCCTCGGGAAAGAGGATACTCTCTTTCAACAAGCAGCAAAATAAAACTCTGTTTTTGATTTGCTCATTAACTTGGAGCCTTTTCAGTAGATGATTTATTTTTTTCTCTTTTTTTTTTTTTTCACGAACACTATAAATAGCGTTCATTGTGTTGTTGGTGGCATTGATGAAGGTGGGGTCTCCCCCATGCCTACATCTGAACTAGTCTTCTCGAAATCCTCTTTTTTTTTTTCAACTAGTCTGATATGTTGTAGCATGAGAAGAGTATTTTCCTTCATGGCCTCGCAACCAAACTTCTTTCAACGTAATGGCAAAGTGTGCAGGCCAGCCAATGACTATCCGTGAGCTAGCAACCTGAAGAAAACATGGCATAGCAGTCTGTTAAAAACACATGCTAGTTTCTGATTCACGAGGTCGCCTTAAGCGCAAGTGAAGAGCATACTCCATAACAAGGCGTTCTCTTTAAATTATGCTCTGTCATTTTCCCTGCATTATTAATTTCATCATAAAAAAACATTTACCAATACGTTGCAAAAATTTCAAGCTTGTAAAATTTTTTAATTTAAAACCAAGCTTCTAGAGGCACAATTTTTCAATGGTTTCTGTATAAAAACACGTCCCTAAAAATTTTCAATCAGACTTGGGTTGTGCTTTTTCTTTTGATTTCTTGGAACCATTGAAAATATGATGGAAATCCTTCAATGCCAGATTTTTCTAATTTTTTTTCAACAACACGTTTTATTCCTACTTCTACACTTAATTTGGTACATCAGGTTCATTCCCACGTTTACCCGAGAAGCTAAAAAATACAAATAATTGCCAATGGGATTTGGCTCTGACTGTACCGACAACTATTTTTGGCCTTATAAAAAGGCCCATGGTGGACTCACACTTCTCAGGTAAAATATCTATAGGTAATTTTAAATAGGCTTTTTATCTGACCTGTAAATCAGAACACTACAGTTTAGACACTCCCCGACAACGACGCCAAAATGGTGAGCAAAAATTCATGTCCCGAAAAACATTCATTTCTCTTCCATAAATTATCAATCCGGTAAGTTCGTAAACTTATGAGTGTCACGCACAGTATATGCCTACAGTGTTGGGGAACAAATCTGGTTGTACCTTATTTAGTTTGGTGGGGAGGTTTGTGTAATTGGATTCCAGCCAAACCAAATAAACTAAGTGCGGGAAATGAAATAAATAAATTATAAACAAAAAGTAAAGTGCTGGAAATAAAATGTGAGGAAATAAACACACACAACTGAAATTAAATAAAGTAGTAAACTAATCTACAGAAAGCAAATGCACAAATTAAACAAGGGAGGACTACTACAGGGAGTGGGCCCAAGCTCCTACAGATAGTCCTCCCGGCTAGCTACGTAGAGCTTGCTCGAATAAGAGGAGTTGCACTCTTAATTAATTAAACAATAAAATAAAATAAGTTCTGTGTAAAATTAATCATTGATCTCCTCTTGTTCATCTGGCCTGCGTCTTTATATAAAGCGCAGCCATATCTCATTACAATAACAAATCAGTCTATTTTAATCACGTGATGTGATTTAGTTACAATTGATTCTACACATATTTTATTCTTCTATTTTAAAGTATGTTCATTCACTAGAAGGATAAATATAAACATCCTTAGGTGTACGTAACAACAAATCCTAAACTAATGCATCCTAAAAATAATAATATGCTTTAAGAGCTTTACAAGGTCAACCGGCCAATCGGTTGATAATAATAACAAACACTTTATTCTATTTAATAAATGCATGATTAAAATAGATCTCCTTTGTCTTCACATGCAACCTCCTCCATAGTCCTTGGTCAACCAGTCAAAGTTGACTTGGTAAATCTTGCAAAGTATGAAGGCATGGAGGCGCCTTCTTTATAAGGAAGGCGCCTACTTTTGTTGGGCGCCTTCCTTATAAGGAAGGTGCCTACTTTTGTTGGGTGCCTTCCTTATAAGGAAGGCACCTACTTCTGTTGGGCGCCTTCCTTGAAGAGGAAGGCGCCTACTTCTGTTGGGCACCTTCCTTGAAGAGGAAGGCACATATTTCTGCTGGGCACCTTCCTTGAAGAGGAAGGCACTTGCTCTCTTGCCTTAGTCTCTGTAAGCAGAAGTATGCCAGGTCCAAGTGGATGTAGACTGGAAAACACCATATTAGTAATAAAACCTGCATTTATACACATTTCCCACTAAAAACACCAATCAAGCATAATACCGGATTTTCTATCAATTATATGCATAAGTTATATAAAATACATCTCATATGCTAATTGAACCAGTGATAATTCTCCTTAACCGTGTATATAAAATGAGCATTTTTGGTGCTCATCAATGATCATCCTTTCTCTAATAATAATCATATCTAACATATGAATATACAAGCATATGCATCCAAGGAGTTAGCCTCAAGGAGCACAACAAGTGGTCCCACCACTCTTAAGATAGTATCAAGACTACCACTAATGGTAATGGAAGGATATAAATGGTAATGGTAGTAGTAGTAGTAGGTGGAGGTGAGGCAAGCCCTAGTAGGTTACCCCATTCCATAATGGAGGCAAACAGGGATGTGGTAGCATATAACTTGGATAACTTTTAGCCCATACTAACAACAATGTATATAGAAAGATTCATCTCAAGCAAAGGCAACATCTCAAATGACAAAGAGGGACAAGCTAGTTTGCCAAACCTTGGTGATGTAGTAGATGATCCTAAGTCTAACTATGGAGAAGGATGCAAAGTCTACAATAACAAGTGGAGTTGGAAATAGTCAACTATTCTAGACCCTCTTAGATTAGATGGTTGTCACACAACAACAACATATAACAAAGCTAGCATAGGTGCAGATAAAGTTGATGGTAGAGGTGGAACCATCAACCTACTATAAGATTACCTACTATGAAATCATAATAGTAGATCATTGGGTACCTTTGCTAATTGAATCATGGATAAGGACAACACATGTACACTTATGGTCTATGACTTGGTAGTCATAGCAGTCAGTGAGGATGTTGACACCACGAGGAAAACTAGGAGTGCCAAATACCAGATCATAGAGCAAGCTACCCTTACAAGGGTTAATTTTATAGTTTATTTGTATCATCAATAGATGATGATTGTATATATTGTGATGTACATACATATTGAGTTATATATATAGATAAATATAGATATATAAACTTTTATTATGATGGTGTCAAATTTATGTGATGGATGTTTCACTATTGTGTTATATGGTGATTTAATTTTTATTATATTTAATGTGATGATGGAATGGTATGGTTTTATATTAGGATCATGATTATGATGATATATATTTTGTTGGTTAGGAGACATAGATAATTATTTTTAATGATTAGACTTAGAAAATGACTATAGATTTTGGATGTATAGATGATATGATTGTGATAGGTGTAGGGATTGAGATTGTAAGTATGATGCAAATGATGTGACCAAGAGAACTCTAGATAATTCCATAAGGCACTGCTATAGTACAATATATGATAAAAATAGATGTGCCCAGAGGGACTCTACATAATACCATGAGATATTGCTATAATAAGTTATAATACCTCGAGGAACTTTAGATAATGCCATTAGGCATTGGTATAATATAGATAAACGACATGCCTAAGGGGAATTTAAATAGTACCATGAGGTATTGTTGGTAGTATACAATTATTTGGTCATGTAATAGTTTAGGAAGTGTGATTATTATTTTAGGAAGTATTTGGGGATCTCAAGGTTATTTTTTTCTTGGCTCTCTACCAGGTGAGGATTATCATTGAGATTTCCTTGGCAGTTCCCGTTGTGGGGATTTCTTGCTTACCCTCTTAGAATATGCCATGTTGTATGAATCCCTAGAGTCAACACTAGTTTGTAGACTTTGGTGGATCTACCTCTTTGACCCAGGAAAATATTATCTATGAGAATCTAAACAGACCAGGTCGGGTAAGGAAACCCCAGTTGACGGGTATGAATATTTGATATTCTGATATTGCAATCCATGTCTTACCAGATTAAGAGTTATTACATAAGTTTTTACTTTTATTTGACCAAACCATGTAGAATTCATATTACTTTTACCAGATCGGTGCCATGTCCATTGGGTAGTCATAGCAATTTTATAAACTCCATGAACTGAGAAAGGAAAGAGAAAGAAAAACTAGTTCATTCAAATTTATTCAAATAATATAATAAACATGAACCATTAAACTAGAGAAGATAAGCATTATTAATACATTCATAGACCACAACATGCAGATAAGCAACACATAAACCATTGACATGGGAGATACCAGGAACGGAGTTGGAATTTATATTCATGAAAAATATTGCATATAGAGAACCCGTGAGGGTGCTCGGGTCTTTATAATAGTAGTTACAATCATACTCTTATTCGAATATCATAACAGAGGACTATTTCCCCCATATTGATTGTAGTGATGAGAGAGTCTCCAACTCTTTACATGTCCACTAAAAATAATCACAGTTGATCAGGCTTCCTGGATAGTTCTTGAGTAATAATTGAGGAAAAGGTGACATAAGAGACAAAGGAAAAACACACACAGGGAGGAAATGCGACTAACTTCAAGACACAACTATACATGGATCCAAATTCTGCTACTAAATTCTGATGAAAAAAAATTCCACTGTAATGCTCCTCTATGTATAGGGTTGGATGATCGGGTTGTGATGTAACAATTTTTTTAATGGTCCTCCATCTGGCTAGATTGCCTGTCTTGAACAAAATCATGGTAGGGATAATAATGGATAGGTGTCCCATGTTCTTCTCCTAATATTGTTATTTATGTGCACCATCACCCTCACCACCTTAAGTAGGAAGGTCTGTCACACCTTGATCTGCCAGGTTGGGCCCCACTTCACCTTGTCTTTCATTTGTCGCTCCTTCTTGTGGGTCCCCCACTACTCCTCCTTCTCCAAGGTTTTACAACCTCTGGTCAATGTAGACCCGAGCCTTATCGTGGAAGGACAAAGAAAATTTTAGCATTTTGACATCTTGTGTAATCTTATTTACTCATTCTTTGGACCATTCCATGATGTTCTCAAAGAATACACATAGGCGATCGACTAATTCAACCAAGGAATTGAATTGCTTTATCATCTTCATATCTTGACCGAAGTCAAATTTCTATATCTTATTAAAGACTAAATATTTAATGTTGTACACTTGGAAAAACTCCTCCAATGTGAACCCATAGTCATTGAGTTCATTCTCTAATTATTCTTTAGAGTTAGCTATCTCTTCATCCCACCAAAGCTAGTTTGATTTATTCTGCAAGCAGATGAAGACCTTCGTGTATTCCTCCATAAAAAATAGATGGATTCATATCTCAAGGTGGCCACTCCCTCACTTACTTCCACATAATTTTCTTTGAATTTCTAAAATACAAGATATATCAGATTTATCCTTTGATATGCTTGTTGCAATAGGCCCCTTAAGACATCTACAGTGTACCCAGTGTCATAGACATTATAAAATATCATAATTAAATCCACCATCTTCTCATGTACCTTATCCTTCATCTCCTATTTGAATTCTTCAATGAGGTTGAAGTGATCATCTGCCTGTATGGTAGTACTCTAAGAAGAAGTTGACATTTATCTTAATTGATATATATCAGCTTGCAACTACTACACTTTCTATTGTAGTTGTTCTACCTTCACAACCTTGGTTTTTAAGCCCATCACTTCCTTTTCTACAACTACCACCACCTGAACCTAAGAAGCTATGTGAGATTTCATCATATCAATCGGACCCACTATGGCCATTATCACCCCCTTGTCCAGATTAATTCTGGATTCCTGTAGGCTTGGTGGCAAGGGAACGGTAACCATGGTAGCAAATAGGTCACAAGTACTCTATTCTTCTATTCTCCTAGCCCTAATCGCTCCTTTACTAGGATTTCTTTGCTCCTCCATGTCCTATATTTTATCTTCTTCATCAACAGTAAACTGGATCACTTCCTTTACCTTGGATAGTGTGAAATTCTCCATTGAAGTGTTGATCTTGGCCTTCTTACGAGTAGGTGGCTATGGTGGGATTTTTATCTAGACCTCATATTCCTAGATTATATTTGACAATCCCCCTACTTCTTGTATCTTCTTGAGAGCTTTAGGGGGAATTGGGTGCTCCTTCTGGTTGATCACCAAAGTGGTGAAGACCATAGATGACTGGCCAACTACTAGGTTAGTCTGGCCCGATGGAGATATCAAGGCCAGAGCTGAGGATATAGCTAAATATCATGCTTGATGCAAATAACAAGACACTATCTCCTTCCCCATAAATTTTATGGTGGAAGAGCTATGGGGGGAAGAAATCTTGGCCTGTTCTTAAGGGGCTGCATCCAAGATTTTCATTGCAACTTCGAACAATTTTGAATCCTGTTTGATGATTTGAAGAGTAGGGTCCTGAAAATCCTCGATCAAGGTGATGGAGACAAGGGGACAACCTTCTCTATTAATAAACTCTTATGCATTCTTAAATCGATAGGATAATCACCTATTATTTCCAACTTACTGTGAGGTCTGATTTACATTTTCTAGACCAGTTCCAATGATAGGTCTTGCCTAATGGCCTTCTGCATTTGATCTTCAAAATAATATACCCTATGTGTGACCTATAAGAGGGACAATTTCTCCAAAATAGTTTGTTTATAATAGCCTAGGGGATCGTAGGGCCTCCAGGTGATCTCTCGGAAACATTATGTGTCCATATTCCAAATGGCCCAAAGTAAACAGAAGTGGCCCAGGTATGTGTAGGGGCCCATTGTGCAGGGTATTGGAAACCATGGAACTCCTCCCTTCTTCCTTATAGATAATACCTTTACCTCCTCTGCAATTTGCCTAGTTATTTTTAGAATGGCTATGGACGTTGGACAATGCTTTGGAAAGGCTTTCAGGGGTAGCTTTGACCCATACAATATGATGTAAGAATATTCCTCTGTGAAGAATAAATATCCTGCTTTCATATCATGAAGAAATATCCTTGCCCCAGCCCTGAATCTATCAGGTTCTTCCACACATAGTCTGAGTGTGGATCATTGGGAGGAATTTTCAAAGAAATCTGCATAACTCGAGCAACCCTCCTATATACACAACAATTGGTCATGAATGGTGTGTTGGACATGTTGAGATCATTTAGTTGTCATTGATGTCAAGATGAGAAGTTGTCATTGTTGCAAAAAGTGAACACATGAAGTTGTCATTAACACCATGGGGTGCACCATCATTGACGCCAGGAGCAATGTGAGGAGTTGAAGAAAAGTTTTCAAAATATTATTTTTTATAAGGGTTTTTATTAAAACCATGGTGGCAAATTAAAATGTTTTTATTAAAACCATTGTGATAGTTTAAAAGCTTCTTATTTTTATATATATTATATATTTTAAATTAATATATATAATTATATATAATATAATTATTTAAAAATAAAAAAGGGACGAGGAGAGCAGAGAGGCAAAGGGAACACCGAAGACAAACCCCACGCAACCAAGCCCCGAGGGCCGCCGGGCGGACGGGGGCCCCGGGCCCGGGGCGGCGGGGGGGGGGGGGGGGGGGGGGGGGGGGGGGGGGGGGGGGGGGGGGGGGGGGGGGGGGGGGGGGGCGCGGGGGCGGGGGCGGGGCGGCGGGGCGGCCGGGGCCCCGCGCGGGCCGGGGGGCCGCCGGGCCGCGCGGCGCCCGCCCGGGCGGCGGCGCGGCGGGGGCGGGGGGGGGGGGGGCGGGGCGGGGGGCGCGCGGGGGCGGGGGGGGCGCGGGCCCGAGTTCTTTTTTTTTTATTTTATATTTTTGGGTAGGGGGTGGGGGTATAGGGGTTTTTTTTTTTTTTTTTTTTATAAAGGGAGGAGGGAGAGGAGATATGTGGGGGGTGAGGGGGGAGATTAATTAAGATTATTTTATATTTTATATTTTATATAATATAATAATATATGATTTATTTTATATTTTATATATAGGTAGATGAGGAAGATGGGATATGGGAGAATGTTTTATTTATTTTATTTGATGGAGATGAGATATGAAAATATTTATTTTTTTTTTTTATATTTTTTGGGGGGGGGGGGGGGGGAGTGGGTTTATTTTAATTTTTTTTGTGTGGTGTGGGGGTTATAGAGGAAGGAGGGGAGGGGGTGGTTTTTTTTGAGTGTGGTTATAGATATTTTTTTTGGGTTTTTTTTTGGGGGGTTTGGTGGGTGGGCTAGTGAGGACTTGTTGAGCAGGTTTGGGCAAGTTCTAGTGAGGACTTGTTGAGCAGATTAGACAAGTTCTAGTGAGGACTTGTTGAGAATATTGGACAAGTTCTAGAGAGGACTTGTGGATAGATTGGTGTGAGCTTTGGTTAAAACTTATAAGGTAGGTTTGAGATAAGTCTTTAAGAAGGCTTGTGAGTAGAGTTGATTTAAGATTGATCAGGATTTGTGATAAAGCTTGAAGACAGAGTTTGGTATAGACCCGAGGACAACTTTGTACCAAATTAGAGACTGATTTTTAAACTAATATTTGGAAGGTGACAGAGTATAGAAGACAATAGTCTCCAGTGGATAGAGATCCATTAGTCGAGGTAGTGAGGACAGGAGTCTTCATTGGATAGAGATCCATCAGCCAAGGTAGTGGAGGCAATAGCTCTTCTAGAAGATCTTCAGCCAGAGAAAAGGGGATTGGTGTCTCCCGTGAGTTGGTGCTCACAAAATTGATTAGGGGATTGGTGTCTCTTATGGGTTGGTTTCCAAGAACCAGATTAGGGGATTGGTGTCTCCTGTGAGTTGGTGCTCACAAACTTGATTAGGGGATTGGTGTCTCCTGTGGGTTGGTGCCCATAAACCAGATTAGGGGATTGGTGTCTCCTATGATTTGATGCTCACAAAATTGATCAAGGGGATTGGTGTCTCATTTGGACAAGTGTCCATAAACATTGTAATTGGGAAATATTTCCCACAAAGAATTATTGAGAAATTTTTATAAAATATTGGTGTATCTATCTTGTGTGATATCTTTTTCATTGCTTTTAGTATTGTTATTGCTGCTATTGATACATTGCATAACTCTGATTAGAAAGAAAATTTTAAAATTATTCTTATATTGTTCACCCCCCTCTCAGTATAAGCTTGTGTTCTTCAATTGGTATCAGAGCAGGTTCCTTAAGAATATTTTAATAGCTTGAAGGAAAATCTTGTAAAGATACAAGATGGGTGGTGAAGATAAGTCAGATTATGGAACACCAATGTTTGATGGAACTAACTATGTATTCTGGAGCATGAGGATGAAGATGTACCTGATGGCACTTGGTAATGAAATTTGGGATGCTATTGAAGATGGGTACACTCCACCAGCCACTCCACCTACAGACAAAGATGGTAAGCTTCTAAAGCACTACAATTCAAAAGAAATGAATGCAATCATGAGGGGTTTGCATAGACCAGAATTTTTCAAGGTTATGTATTGCAAAACTGCAAAGGAAATTTGGGATAAGTTGCAAACTATATATGAGGGAGATAATATAGTCAGAAGAGCAAAGATACTAAATATCAAGGGGCAATTAGAAGCACTCAAAATGAGGGAAGATGAAAGTGTTAGCAACTACTTACAGTGTTTGGATGAAGTTGTACATTGCATGCAAGGACTTGGGCTTGAGACTGATGAAGTTGATGTATGTGACAAGATTCTAAGATCTCTTCCAAAGAGGTTTAGTGAGAAAATATTAGCTATAGAAGAAGCAAAGGATGGTGAAATTTTGAAAATAAGTGATCTACTAGTTATCCTCACAACTTTTGAGCTAAGAATAAAAGAGGAACATAATCCATGAAAGGAAGTAGCTTTCAAAGCCACTAAGAAGTCAAAGAGAAAAATTCAAGATTCAAGTGATGAATCATCCAGCAATGAAGAAGCACACTATGGCAGAAGAAACAAGGATTCAAGGAAATCCAAAGGTATAAAATCTGTTAGATGTTTTGATTGTGGAAAGTATGGACATTATGCATCTGATTGTAGAGAAGGCAAGAATAATAATGATGAAGAAAAAGAGCATAGAAAAAAAGAAACAAAAAGGCACAAGTATCTCAAGAAAAGCAGGGATGGACAGAGCAAGCTAGGGAAGAAGTTCTTTAAAAGACAAAAGAGGAGTTACTATGCAAAAAGAGCAAGTAAGTACTCTAGTGATAGTGATAGTGGTTGCTCAGATGATGATAAAGATGAAGTTCTATTTTTGGAAAGAGAACAAGATATAGTTAAGAAGAGATCTCCAATAATTCTCAAATACTTTAGATGTGGCAAATTTGGTCATATGGAAGATGATAGCACCAAGAGTGGTTTTATTTTTAGTGATGATGAATTTGAAGATGCACTTGAAGAGCCATAAGTGAATCTATTCATGGAAATAGAAAATGATGGAGGTGAACCTAAAGAAGAGAATTCAGAGAAGAATGAAGATGACTCCAAAAGAACAAAAATAGAGGAGGAATCAGAATCAGGAGAATTTGATATGGTAGGTGAGCTTAAATATGCTCTTGATGCTTTGAGGAAGGAAAGAAAGCAAAATGCAAAACTCACAACCAAGTTTGATGAGGAGAAAGGAAGACTTATTGAGGATTTAAATAAGTCAAAGGCCAAGGTAAAGAAGTTCAAGGAGAAGCTAGAAGCTAAGGTTCTAGAATGTGAGAAACTAGAACAAGAGGTAGCTTCATTAAATATGGAAATCAAAGACTCCAAAGTCAAGCTACAAGGGTTCAAAAATAGCTCAAAGAATTTTAATAGGTTCATCAAGATGCAAAAGCCTACTTCAAGCAAGACAGGTCTTGGATTTGAACAGGAACAAAGAAGATGAGAAAAGAAGTCAACTTCAAGTTTTGAGAAAGAAGAAACTTCAGAAGGAGAAAGGAAGGAAGAGAGTGAGACTTCTGAGGAAGAGTTGAACAATGAGAAGTTCAACAAGATAAGGTTATATGCACAAAATAAGACCAGATGGAATAAGGATCAGCAAAAAGAGACTAAGAGACCAATGAGGTCAAGGCAAAGCAATTTTAATGGGCATTGTTTCTTGTGGCAAGATTTGGACACAAGGCTTCACAATGCAGAGTAGTTGAGAGACAGGAATATGGAAGTTTCAGGAATCGACAAGTTTTTCAAGGATATTGCTACTCTTGTAATTAGTTTGTTCATAAAGCAATGAACTGTAGAGTTCATAATAGAAGCAGATATGGTCCTATTAGAATATCTCAAAGGACATTTGTACCTCCAAGGAATAACATATTTAAGTGCTATAAGTGCAACAATGATGGGCACATAGCAAAATGGTGTAGAGCAAAAATTCTAGAAGCCGAAAAGAACGAGAACAAGAATAGAAAGAATCACAAAAAAGAGAATCAAGAGGACAAAGGTCAAGATCAGTGCTTGATGGGAGTAGAAATACTCCCTCCCCAGATTAACCCCCTCAAAAGGAGGTGGGGGAGGGGCTAAGCTAAGAGGCTCATTCTTAGCCCCGAGCCCCAAAGGTAACCCTTTGCCATTGATGTCAAAGGGGGAGAGATTAGAGTAAGGGGGAGAGATCAGAATAAGGGGGAGCAATTTTCCAGGGGGAGCAAAATGAAAATTCAAGAAATTGGTAACAATTAATCAGAAGGTTATTGGGTTGCCATCAATGACAAAGGGGGATATTGTTGGACATTTTGAGCTCATTTAGTTGTCATTGATGTCAAGATGAGAAGTTGTCATTGTTTCCAAAAGTGAACACATGAATCTGTCATTAACACCATGGAGTGCACCATCATTGACGTTAGGAGCAATGCAAGGAGTTGAAGAAAAGTTGTCAAAATATTATTTTTTATAAGGGTTTTTGTTAAAACCATGGTGGCAAATTAAAAGGTTTTTATTAAAACCATTGTGATAGTTTAAAGGCTTCTTTAACATTGTGATGATAGAATTAAGGGTTTTTATTAAAACCATGGTGGCGGAATAATTTTTATCAAATCAGTGGAGTGCAAATAGAAGTTTCAATTTTACCCTAAGGAAGCTTTAATTTTTATTAAATTCAAAGGTTTATAAATTTAATTTATAAAATTTAAATTCTTTTTAAAATTTAAATATTTTATAAATTACAAAGGTTTTAATTAAAGCACCAACGTCATTCCAACCATCGACGTGAAAAGAAAAGGAGAGAAAAGGGTATTTAAACCCTTGCCCAAAGCATACCTAAGGCAGAAATTAAATTGAATGCCAATTCCAAAATTTGTGGGGTCAGTAAAATTCAAGGCAACGAAGACGAAGGAGGAGCACATCGTGTGGTAGAAGCACGTGGCAAGCAAGAGTAAGAGCCAAAGGCTCTAAGGTCTTTGTGAGAAGGTAAAGCAAACAAGGTGCTTCATAAAGCACATGGAGAACTTGGCTCATACGGCCAGCTAGCCACATCCAAGGTGCTAGCCAAGGAGAGGACGCAGGATCGAATCCCCAAAATTTGTGGAAGGGAACTTTGCCAAGGTTTTTATGAATTTAATTTTTTATTTTTAAAAGTGCTAAGTTTTAGGAGGTATAAGGGTTGTAAATGCAAATTTGATTATTTTCTTACCTTGCTAAGGTTAGGGATATATAAGGAAAAATAGTGGGATTATTTACCTAGGTGGTAAATAAAAGTTTTACTAGGGTAAATGTTATTTTTACCTTAGGAAATTGAAATTGATTTGTGATGTCATTTTTTGAAATATTGAGAAACTGAAGGTGTAATTTTGAAAGGGTTATTTGGTGAAAATATTATTGTTGAATATTGCTATTGAGATGGAGATATAAGGTGTATCATGAAATTGAGTTATCCTTGTATCTGTGAAGAGTAATACTTGTTATCTAACCCTTAGCACTTGGCAAAGAAGAAGGTATTATTTGAAGGTAGTTTTTAAGATATTTCTCCAATCAAGAAAAGGTATGGGCATATTCTTCCATGTGTAAAAGTGATGAATGTGAATGTATTTCTGAAAACAAGATTGGAGTGAAAAGGACTTTTGCTAGGTTTCCTTATTGAGTTGATAAGCTTTCTAAGAGTGAAATAAATGCTATGAACATTGTTTGATTAGCATTGTTGATTGAGGTGAATATTTCAATGGAAACTTGTTTGGAAAAATATTCTTGAGTATCATTGTTATGTGAAGTTTGCAAAGTAAAGCTAGTAGTGTTGTTGAAACAATTAGCTTGGTGATGAACTTGAACAAGTTTGGCAATAGATCATGAGTATCATTGTTATGTTAAATTGAGCATTGTTGGAAACATTTTGAGAGACTTAAGTAGTTGGTTGAGTGAGACTATTCAACTGGATGCATTAAGGTGAAAGTTCAAGTTCCTTAAAACAAACTATACTACATTCTGAATTGACTTGGGAAAGAGATTGTGAACTGTTGTGATTGAGCATTATTGATTGTTAGGAAGCATATTGAGTCTCTAACAATTCTCTTTATGATTCCATGATATTATGGAAGTTCTAGTGAGAACTTGTTGAGTAGATTTGGGCAAGTTCTAGAGAGGACTTGTTGAGCAAATTTTGGAAAGTTCTAGTGAGGACTTGTTGAGAAGATTTGGGCAAGTTCTAGTGAGGACTTGTTGAGAAGATTGGACAAGTTCTAGTGAGGACTTGTTGAGAAGATTGGACAAGTTCTAGAGAGGACTTGTGGACATATTGGTGTGAGCTTTGGTTAAAGATTGCAAGGTAGATTTGAGACAATTCTTTGAGAAGGCTTGTGAGTAGGGGGGGGGGGGGGGGGGGGGGCCCGGTGGAATGCTTCCTTCTTATTGGATGAGGAAACCTCATTTGTCATGCCACGGGGACCAGGTGCATGCATCAATTCTTCATCGGATGCTTATTGGATGCCTTTTCAATTTGCTCAATTGGATCTCTACAAAGAGGAATCGAGGTTGCCCATGTGTCTTTTTCTTATTGGCTCAAGCACAATGTGCTTGCATGCCATAAATTTGAGGTGCATGACTTTAATATGGGGTTCACGAGATTCATGAGCTTTTAATGCACTTTTGCACTTCATAAAAAGTAAGTGCAGGGTTTCAAAAATAGGGTACACAAGTTCATGTGCCCCTTACGCTCTTGTGCACTCCATTGGAAGTGGAGCGCATGACTCAAAATGGGGTGTGCGACCTTAGCGTGCCCTTTAGACCTTTATGCACTCCATTGGAAGTGGAACACATGACTCAAAAGGGGGCACACGACCTTCGTGTGCCCCTTAGACCTTTGTGCACTCCATTGGAAGTGGAGTTCATGACTCAAGAGTGGGGTGTGTGAGCTTCGCGTATGCTCCTTACATTTTTTATGCATCCCAAAACAATTGAGCACATGGACTAAAAATTTGGGGTGCGCAACCTTCATGTACCCCTTAGACTCTCGGGCGCTCCATTAAATGTGGAGTGCATGACCTCAAAATGGGGTACACAAATTTTACACACCCCTTGGAATCTTTGTGAACTTCACTAAATGTGGAGCGCACAACCTCAAAATGGGGCACGTGATTTTTATGTGCCTTTTTAAAACTTAGAGCACCCAATAAGAATTTTGAGCTCTCCCTAAAACAAAAGTAGAAATGACTTAGGAAAATTTTGAAACTCGGGGCTACAAAGGTGGGGTTTCTTGCAAGGCCAATAGTTCCCATGGTTTTTGAGGTTGAAATTTAGTTTCCAATGTGTTGGTGATCTTGTTGGGGATCAAGGTTTTGATCTGGTGGATTTTTATTTTGTTGATCCTAAGCATCTCTAGATTAAGCAGGATTTGGATCCTTTTGTGGACCTTGAGCATTTTCTATGTAGGATTCTATGGACATCTCAGTACTAGAGGCTCCTGTTGGTTTTGGTTCTAGCTGTAGGACTATTCTTGCTACTATGGGTCAAAGTTCCCATTATTAGGATTCCTATTATGGGTGGGATGATGGATTCATGTTTGAGTGCCCTAGGTTTCAAATATTTGATTTCCTCTTTGGGATTTTTTTTAAGTTGGAGACCCAACTATAGGATGTGTTACCACTATTGGTGGTCTACATTTCTAGTTGTAGGGCTCCTATTGGATGAGAAAATCTTCTTTGCACCTTGTGATTCAAATTTGCTAAATTTGCCTAGGTTGTAGGTTTTGTTTGGATCCAAAAATAGGTTTTTTGGCATTGGAAGGATCTCTATTAATCCGATAAAACCGTAAGCCTATTTTGGGTGGGATTCACTTGATTAATTGATTGAGACTCCTATTTTAGATAGGGAGTCTCTTTTTTTTAATTTTCAAGTTAGTGTACTTTTGGATTCTATTCAAATCATTTAATTTTATGTGCCTTGTTTTAAATTTAAATTTAAATTTTTCTCTATTAGTGGTTGTTGTGTCCGTTGGTCTGTTGGGTATATTACTTTTCTTGGTTGGTGGTTTCCCAAGGTAACCTATTATTTTATATTTTATGGGAAGCTTACTTCCCTTTCTTGTTTTAAATTCCTTCTAGTTTAGGAAGGATTGTTGTTTGTTTCTGATCTATGAGTTTCAAAGCTCCTTTCAGATTTAAGATTTTTTGGATGAAGTATCCTATTTTAACTTTGATTCCTTAGGTTCGAGGAGCCTATTAAATATTTGTGGTCCTCTGCTTGAGGCCTGATCCATTTGTACAAGGTTTTAGGATCCTTTCAAAACCATGTTGGTAAAGGTTTGGGGACCCTTCCAAAACCCCTTTGTAAAAGGTTTGGGGATCCTTTTAAAACCCATTTGTTGAGGTTTAGGGAGCCTTCCAAAACCATTTGGTCCTCTACTTGAGGCTTGATCCATTTGTTCAAGGTTCTAGGAGCCTTTCAAAACCTTGTTTGGGCAATTTTTTTATTGTTGGGATTCAAATGGAGTACCCTTGGTTCCAAATTTATATCTCTTATTTTGGGAGTGTGGTTTTTAGGTTTACTTTTGATTTTAATTCTTCCAAGTTAAGTTGGGATTGTTGTCTATTTGGTATCTACAGGATCTAACTCTCTCATATGTAGGTTCAGGTTATGTTAGATTCTAGATCAATTCTCCTTAGGGGATTTAGTCTCATTTGTGATCTACTCTGGTACTGATTGAATACTTTTGTTGCTTTGCATAGGTTTGGGGACCCTTACAAAACCCCTTTGTATAAGGTTTAGGGACCCTTTAAAAACCCCTTATTTTACGAAATAGTAAAAAAAAGGTTTACGAAGTATTTAATATTTGAGTATGCATTTAATATTTAGGTTTATAGTATATGCCAAGGTATGCAAGTGTGAGGTGTCATGCCAGTAGGTGAAGAATTGTATGAATTGTAACGTGAGAATTTTGTAATCATAAAAGACTTTGCCTTTATGAGATAAGAGGAAATGTCAAGGGACATGCATATGAAGATTCTCAAGTAATTATATATTGATAATAAAGCATTGTAAAAAGTATCAAATTAGCATTGATTTATGCATGCTATTGTAGATTTTTATCAATAATATTTTAGTGTTTTTATATGTGCAATATTATGAGAATTAGATTGTGATCCTATGGAATTATACTACTATGAGAATTAGGTCAATTTCCTAATATGGTATCAAATCTATGGTGAGAGAGATTGCAGAATTTGGAAGAGATAATAGCGAGAAGATCGTGTTTTTGAATTATTCAAACCTTAAAGAAGGAAGGACCATATTAAAGATAAGCAGTCAATATACCGTACTTGTAAGGAGCCAAACCTTGAAGAAGGAAGGCTCGTAGTTGCACTTAAGTTATCTGTAATAATCCAAAGATGCATCTATTAATATTGAATATTAAATATTAGAGATTGAAGAACAGAAGGGTTGAGGTTGGCCAAAGTTGAAGATAACTAGCTGAAAAGATCATTGGAAATTTTAGAAGAATGGAGAATCGTTAGGTAAGAAATATTTAATTTGAATTGAAAGGAATATTAAATTGTTGGAGGAGAAATTATTATTTTGGAGGAATAAAAAATGATTTTTTTTAAAGGAGATATAAGGGGATTAGAAATTGAAATTGAAGGAAGAAAAATAAATATTTTAAATTGATTGAGTTTAACAAGAGTTATAATAAGAAGAATTAAAATTTTGAATAATCTTTATTAAGAGTTGAAATTTGAAAAAGATATTTTATACAATCAGAATTCATTGATAGTTGTCAAGGGAAATTGTTGGTAACTTCTGAGATAAATCTAAAATAAAAAGAAAGAAACATTAGCAAGCAGTAAAAAAAACTCAGATTTTAGAAAATATCATTGTTGCGGGTTGTGAGCATGATCAGAACGATTAATTAATACTATATTGGAATCAAAACTATTGAATATTAGAGAAAGGTTTTAAACTTGAAGGTGTTTGTGATACATAGTAATATCAAATATGCTACCTAATTTTGAGAACCACCCACTTCTTTCCTCCTTGATGTTTGGAAATTCTTCTCATCAGCAATCCTTGGTTGGAAACTCTGAAATAGTTAGTGTAAACAATGATGGTAGCAGTAGTAGGGAACATGTGGTTCATGTGGACCAATGGAATGGAGAGCTCGTTAGGTGGAAAGGGAGAAAAAAACATAAATAGTTGTTGAGAAATAAAATCTTTCCTGTAAGGCTATAATAAGCCTTTTTGAGATACATGAGAAATTATTGAAGAATGCAAAGAAATGGCTTGCTATGATATAAAACTCAATAGTAGATTATACAAAATAGCTTCCTATAAAATATGAGGTAAATAATGAAGTGGTAAGTCTTGCAAGAAGTGACATACAAGAATTGGAAAAAGTTGGAATTAAAAAAAAAATGTTGAGTTTTGTCCCAAAGGTTTTTGGTAAGCTTACTACCTTAGTTTTTCTTCATCTTTCAAATAATCAATTGGAGGTCATTCTTGATTCAATTGTAGGCCTTATAAATCTGGAGACATTGAATTTATCTCCAAACTCTTTGGTCTCTTTTTTAGGTTCCATAGGTTTTTTGAAATGTCTAAAGGTATTAAATGGTTTAGAAAACAAGTTGATAACATTACTTAGCAATATTTCAAGATGTAGTGAATTAACTTAACTAGATGCTAGCTTCAACAAGTTGGCCTATTTTCCAATCAACATTGGGAATTGTGATTGTTCTTTATGAATTAATTTATTTTATAAGGCAATTATAATTCAAGATCTAAAATGATATATGTTGGATGAAGAGAATATTCTATCATATAATATGATGATGTGGTTGTTATACATTTTCTAGCAAATAAAATTCTATATTTCAATTTTTTTTGTCTGTCTCATGCAATAGTTTTTTATATTAACTATCTTTGGCACAATGGCAGATAAAGGATGGCATAACATCAATGTGAGTGTTTTATTAATTGGAATATATTGCTATGGTGACCTTTGGTTGCACCATAGAAGAAAAGGAAATAGTCTGATGTGTTTGCTAACTTGTATAGCATGTTTTACAACTCTTTGTATTGACTTATCAATATGAGGAAATTTGCTTTATGCAATATTATTCAAAAGTATTTTAGGATCAGTAAATATAATCAACAAGATTTATTCAACAGGATTTATTTCTATATGTCGATCTGGAAGTGGACTTCACTAAAGTCCAAATTTGAGTTAAGCCTTTTATTTTTATTCAGAAGGAGAAATTTACCAAATAATGTAATATGGGGGGGTGTTGGCAATATTACATTATTTGGTCTTGTAATAGTTTAAGAAGTGTGATTATTAGTTTAGGAAGTATTTAATATGTGAGTATGTGTTTAATATTTAGGTCTATAGTATGTGTTAAGGTGTGCAAGCACGAGGTGTCGTATGGGTAGGTGAAGAGTTGTGTGAGTTGTAATATGAGAGTTATATAATCATGAGATAATTTTGTTGATAACTCTCCCATATTATCTCATAGGTCCACTTTCCTAGGATCAAATATTAATCACAATAATGCATTCACATAACATCAAAATCAATAAATCTCATTCATAGAATAACAAAAATAATTCTCAATAAAAAAACACACAATATATTCATAAATCATAAGCTATTACAACAAGATTTTTTATTTTTACAATGCATGGAGCTTTATATTTATAATATAGCCTTACTAATGACTCTTAAACACTCAATTATTGCTCTCCTCAAACATCTGGGAGATGCATCCTTTTACATTCCTTACATATGACAAAACTCTTATGACTCTTCACTTTACATCTTGCCACATCTTATGTGACTCTTAATTCTCTCACTTGACGCCTAAAACCTATGAATATTGACTTCTTGATACATTGCACTCTCACAAATCACACCTCACACTTTGCACACTTGCACACTTTATTACATAACACTTGGACACTCCTCACACATTGACACATATATTAGACAAAATATAAACACACTCTCTAGCCTAATAAATCACACCAAAAACTATTACATGACATAATGTAATATCTCCAACACCCCCCTATTACATTATCTTGTGTGAAGACTTTTATTCTTCAATATCTTATTCTAGTCTTCATTCTTTAGCTCTACATCTCGCACTTTTTGAAATTCTGACACTAATATATTAACATGTTCCCTTTAATATTTTTTTGGATTTATTTATGTTCATAAAACATTTTTAACATATCTATAATATTGTTCCATCAAGATTTACTGATCCATCCATAATGTATTTCAATTTTTCTTTGTGATCCATTTTTTATTTAGGTTATTCATAGATTCTACAATTTTAAAATGACCATGATTTCAATTTTTGTATTTCATTTGTTTATGGTGTTATTTTTTCAATCACTTTTATCTCATATATAGAAACATTAGGACTTTTAAGAATTTCTAAATTATTCTTAGTATCATTTTTATCATACTTATCATTAGTTTGGTCTTCATATTTAGTGCCCATAATCCTTACTATAAGAGCTCTTATTTCATTTTCTTCTTCAATTTTTGTTTCTTGAAATTCTTGAGCTAAATTGTTTTTTGAGTTTCTTATTTTGGTCATTGTTTTTCTACATGTTGATATCAAGGCTAATATTGCCTAAACGGGTACCTTTGAAAAGGTCTACTCATTTTACTTCTTTTATTCAAAAATTTATATCCACAATGACTTGTGGTATGACCTTCTATATTGCATATGTGACAATATCTCCATCTCCACTCAAGTTGAGATTGTGATGATATTGCAATTTTCTTTGATAGCAAAGCATTGTTATTTATTTTATCTTTGACAAGATTTTCAACTTCATATTATTCAAGAACATAAACTAATTTATCAAAAGTTATGGTCTTATTTAGCACTTAAAGTTATGGTCATATTATTCAAGAACATAAACTAACTTATCTTATACTTTTTTCTCCAAAATTTAATAATTTAATATTTAATAACACTATCCTTTGAAGAAATATTTCAATAATTTCTCCACTATTAACCTTTAATGAATACAATTGTGACTGCAAATGCAAGATAGTCGCTTCATTATTTCCCTCAAATATTTTACATATTTTCTCTGAAGCAATGTTTAAAGTCTCTGTTTCACTTATTATGGATAAATTTAATCTATTATACCAAATTTTATTAGCATAAGAGATTTTGCATCATCTTACTCAAATATTTATTTTTCTCTTTCATCTTCTAGTTTGTTCTTTGTTCCATTTACTATATCCCAAAGTTTTTCAACAATAAGAATTGATTTCATTTTATAATTCCATGATGCAAAGTTAGGTCCTTTTAGAAGTCGTGATTCAAAAAGGAAAATTTTACTATTTTCCATAATGGAACTTATTCAATAATATCCTTCATTCATTCATCAAATTATCAAATTTCAAACTCACTCCTTTTATCTCCCAAATTATTCAATTTCACAAATTCACAAATTTTTTAATCAATTAATCTTCATAAATTCATCCATTCATCATTCTCCACTTTCATTCGTTCATTCATTAATTATCAATTTTAGTTATTATATCTCCCAAATTAAATTCAAATTAAATTCAACCCAAATTCTAATTAATTCAAATTAATTCTTATATCTCCCTTATAACTCCTATTCATAAATTCATTATTTCAAAGTTAAAACTTATAAAATCAAATTTTAAATTCACTTTCTAACCATATAACTCTAAATCATGATAATAAAAATATGCACCCAAAAAATAATTAAATGTGCATCCTTCGCCTTCTTCCACCATGTCAAGAGCTCTATTAAAATTTAATTCTTTGGATAACGCTATGCCCTTTGTCCGATAGTAGGTGTTATAATATTGACTACACTAAATATTCTAATTTTAGCTCCTCAACATATTAAACTTTGTAGACTCTTTGTATTCTACAAGTTCTCTATTCTTAGCTCTATAGGCTTCTCACTCATAGACACTCGTTTTCATAAACCTTCCACTTCAACTTTTTGCTTCATAGGTTTTTGAATTCTAATCCATTCGGCTTCACAAACTCTTCATTCAGAATTTCTTCTTTACAATTTTCATCCTCACCTCATTGCATATTCCACACTTAATTTCAAGTCAATACATGTCATCATAACAAATTTCACATATTCTAGCTAGCACACATCCTCACTTTCTAGCCAATACACATCCATAAAGAGTTTAGAGTATGCAAAGTATATGAAATGCTCAACAATTGTATTGATAATATGTGATGAATAAATACAAATGAGAAGTGGTTCGAATTCAAGTGAACCACCCGAATTCATTGGCTAACTACCCAAAACTTGGAGAGCGCATTGGAGGCACTAATTTTAATTAACCTAATAATGAAATATGCTAACATCCCCCCTTATTGCATTATTGGCAAATCCCAAGGATATTGCGAAACAATTCAAATTTGATGCATCCAAGTGCTTTGGTGAAGATATTTGTAACTTGAGCATCAGTGGGAATGTATTGGAGATGTATTTTGTGCTTTGGAACTTCATCATGAATAAAATGACACCGAGTGTTGATGTTTTTGGTGCGATCATAAAAAATTGGATTCTTGACAAGATTTAAAACACCTTGATTATCGTAAAACAAATGTAGTGGAAGGTTCACTGGAAGACCCATGTTTATAAGAATGTGATGTAACCATAACCATATTATCTTGTAGACTGATCCACTAGCTGCTCGATATTCTGCCTCTGTAGGTGAGATAGCAACCACCTGCTGCTTCTTGCTATGCCACGAGATAGGACCAGACCCAAGATGAAATATGTATCCAAAAGTTGATTTTCGATCATCAATGGATCTAGCATAGTCGGAGTCCGTGTATCCTTGTAGATAGAACTTGTTATTCTTTTTGTATTCCAAGCCAAAATATGTTGTACCATGGACATAATGTAGAACTATTTTTGTTGCTTTCCAATGACTTACTTTGGGTTCCTACATGAACCGTGAAAGATAACCCACAGTAAAACTAAGATCAGGCCTGGTATTGGTTAGATATAGGAGACTCCCAATAAGCTGTTGATATAGAGTACCATCTACCTGAGGTGATTTATCATATCATGATAACTTAAGTCCTTGTTCCATTGGAGTTGTTTTAGACTTATAGTTAGTCATTCGATATTTTTCAACTAATGTCTTGGCATACTTCTTTTGTGTAACTTTGATATGGTGTTATTTCTGATTTAATTCCAAACCAAGACAATAGTGAAGAAGTCTTAGATTTGTCATTTCAAAGGATTGTTTCAAATCATCTTTTACTACATCAATCATATTCTTTAAACTTATCGTTATGATGATATCATCTACATATAACACCAGAATCACTATATCAAAACCATTGTTCTTGATATAAAGATTCGCATCTGAAGGACTTATTTTGAATCTATGTTGCAATAGGTGACTATATATCTTGATGTATCAAGCTCGAGGAGCTTGTTTGAGCCCATACAAGGATTTTGTTAATTTGCAAACTTTATGTTCTTGCCCTTCAACTGCAAATCCTTTTGGT
The DNA here is from genome assembly GCA_028583015.1 of Wollemia nobilis. NCBI lineage: Eukaryota > Viridiplantae > Streptophyta > Pinopsida > Araucariales > Araucariaceae > Wollemia > Wollemia nobilis. Next base: position 7,074 of record JAQPPZ010005308.1, on the reverse strand, counting down.
TGAGTCATGTATACTTCTTCTTGTAAGTCATCATTTAGGAAGGCACTTTTCACATCCATCTGATGTAGCTTCCACCCAAACTAAGCTACCATGGCACAAAGTACTCTAATGGTAGTCATATTTGTAGTAGAGGCAAATGTCTCTTCATAATCTATACCTTCTTTCTCAGCATAGCCCTTTGCAACAAGACAGGCATTATGCTTATCAATAGTACCATCTACTTTATACTTTATTTTGAACACCCATTTACAGCCAATGGGTTTCTTTCATGTAGGAATATTGACTAGCTTCTAGGTTTTATTTTTTATGAGAGATTTATGTTCTACTTCCATAGAAACATTCCACTGAGGCTTACTAAGTGCATCTTGAACTGTTATAGGCTCATTTTCATCCAATACTTTCATATAGATTTGTTCATTATCTATATCTATATCTTTGTCTTCCTTTGCATCTATAGATAGATCATCAAACTGTTGGCAGAGCTCATCAACCTTTGAATATGATGCCTCTGCTCTTCTCTACTATGTCATACTCCGAGTGCAAAGATGATCTTGAGTTAGATCTAGAAGTGTATTTAGTTTAGAATCTCTCAATGTACTAGTATACCACTTTGGAACCTTCTTATTTGGAGATGAGCTTTCTTTCTTAGGTTCTTCTTCTTCTTCAAGGTATACATTTTTAGATGTGATATCTGATGTGGAAGCTTCATCAAATACTACATCTCTACTTATATGTGTTTTCTTGGTTATAGGATCTATAAAGCAATATCCTTTTGAAAACTCATCATAACCAAGAAAAATACATCGCAGTGTCTTCTCATCTAACTTCTTTCTTTTCTATTTTGGAATGTGCATGCTTTCTTTACATCCAAAAACCCTTAGATGAGAAATTGAGGGTTTCTCCAAGCTTCTTGTGGTGTTTTTCCTTGTATATCTCTGGTGGGTGCTCTATTTAGAAGGTATGACATTGTGTTTACTGCTTCTGCCCAATACTAATCCTCAAGATGTGCTCCTTTTAGCATACATAGAACCATTTCTATAATGGAACAATTTATTCTCTCTGCAAATCCATTTTGATGAGGTGTATAGGCTGTAGTCAGTTGTCTCTTAATCCCATGTTCTTTCAAAAATGATGAAAATTATTCAGAGGTGTATTCCTCCCCTCGATCAAAGTGAAGGGTTTTGATGAAACATCCCGACTCCTCAACAAGTTTCTTGAATTGTTAAAAGTATTTAAAAGCCTCTGATTTCAACAGAAGGAAGAAAACCCACATCTTCCATGAGTAATCATCAACAAACAATTGAAAATACTTCTTTCCACCATAGCTGGTTGGCATAAGACCACACAGATTGGTGTGTACCAACTCTAGAGGTTTTGTAGCTCTAGAGGAGCTAGCTTCAAAAGGTACTTAGTGTTTCTTCCCTGCTAAACAATCCGAGAAAACTGGTGAGACATAGGAGAGGTGAGGAAGTCATTTCACCATCCCATTTTTGTGCAATTAAAGCAAATATCCTGAGCTTAGATGTCCATAACATCTATGCCAGAGATAAGTGGCTTCCTTTGTAGTTGCTACCAGAGAAACATGTGGCGTTGAAAGAGCATCTAGTATGAACAAGCCATGCTTGTAGGATCTAGTTGTGACATGTTTACCTCTGTGAGTTATAAAACATGTCTTTTTACCTTTCACAACTTGGAACACAACCTCCATATTTCTATGCAACATTTGTGGAACAAATAATAAATTATTGGCTAATCCAGGAACATAGAGGACCTTTTCTATCTGACATTTACCATCTGGAAGAGAGACAGAAACATCCCCTTCACCCTTCAATTGGTAGACTTGATTTTCAGCAATAGTGATTGGTTTACCTTAGTTCTCCTCAAAGGTGTCAAACCATGATTTATCCCTAGTCATGTGCTTACTAGCTCCTGAGTCAATGTACCATACAATATCTATCTGGGAAGATGAAGTATGGGTCATGAGCACCTTGTGTGCTCTTTCAGAGTCATAATCTGAATCAAACCCAAGAGAATCTAAGTTTGAGTTGGAGTCAGCATAAGCAACATGGCCCTTAGGTTGCTTATGTTTCTTTTTGTATTTTTGTTTCTCTTTGCCTTTCTTCTTAGGCGGCTGGTCATTTTGTTGCTTTTTTTTTAACCAACACCTATTGGTGTCATGGTTATTCATATCACAAATCTTGCAATATTGTTTATCTTTTTGCTGATTTTGCTTCCCTTTTCCTTTGGAAGAAGAGCCCCCTTTTTGAAACCGACCTTATTTCTTACCCTTTTATTGGGTTGAGACGACATTATCTGGCACCTCATATTTTTGAACCTGATTTGCTTCCTCAGTATGAAGCAAATTTACCAGCTCTACAAATGTTACTTGTCTACCAAAAACGTTGAGAAAAGTTATCAACATTTTGTAGGAATCTGGAAGTGCTCTCAAGATGACTGAATTCAAGATATCATCATCTACTAGTTTTCCCATGGCATTCAATTTGAATTTCAAATCTGCCACTCTACAAAGGAATAGATCAACTATCTCCCCAAAATTCATACTAAGAGTATGTGGTAGAGTTTGAAGATGAATAATAGTGGACTAATTTTTTCCTTCATACACAATGATCAAAGCATCCCAAACTTCCTTACTGGTTTTTACATCACAAATATGAGGCTGCACCTCATTTGTAGTAGCAAGCAAGATAAACACGAGATCACTTTTGTCCTTCTTATCCCAAGCATCTTGATATGTTCCTGCTGTCTGAGGGTGTTTTGTAGTGCCAGTCACTATATCCCATAAATATTCCATCTGAAGAATGACTCTCATCTTTGTTTTCCATGGAACAAAGTTTGGACCTTTCAGCAACTATGAATCTGAGAGATACTTGTGAACAGTGGCCATTATGAAGGTTCCTTATATCACCAATTGGTCTCCCTTTCTTTATACCTACCAAATCTATATATCGTAACCACTCAATATATACCTGCCCTTATGTGAGGGAGATTTTAGGTATATATGAATAGTATACCACTCAATATGTACCCGCCCTTACGTGAGGGAGATTATAAGTACATCTGAGAAGCACAAAATATTGAATTTTGGCGATACTAAAAGGGCATTGTGTTGTTTATGACACCTACCATAGAAATTTTATTTTGCATGCATGGGGCATAACTTCCCCTAAACACTTTGGAAAAACCTTCGTCAGGATTTATGCCTAACAACAATCACGATGTGGGTATGAAATAAAGTGAACAATAGAACTGGTTTGCCTTATTTCTCCTCGATGATTGATAGAGAACAAGCTCAGACCTCATTGTTGCAGCTATATTAGGTGGCAAATATAGTAGTCCAAAGCATAACAACATTACCTGTAAGTGTGGACCATCGGTATCATAGATACCGAACGCTGCTATGCAATAAATTACACAAATAGGTGTATAAATTTGGGGTCTTTTGCCTTATTTTTTATATGTGATAATTATTTGCAAGAAAGTAACAAAGTTAAGTGCAAAATAAAATCACAAATTCCCACAAATGTTTGAACATATATAAGGTGTTAGTTTCCACCGAAAATACACCTATTTACAATACCAATTTTTTTATTGTTTTAGAATTTTATTCCCCCCTTTGTCTTAGATTTTTACAAAAGGAAAGTGTTGTAATTCCCCCCTCTTTGTTGCAAAAAAAATTGAGTAGGAAAAAAATGGGAATAATGCCAATTCTTTAGAAAGCACAACTTATCACTCCAAAAAATGAGGGAGAAAATCGAAGCATTTGGAAAAATACCTCAACAAATAGCCCCTCCTTGTGGCGTGGTGGCAAAAAATTGGTCAAAAATACCCCTCCTGAAGCAATGTGAACATCTGGAGCAACTTTTAGAGCAAAAAAAAAATTTAGCAAAAAAAACTTAGCAATTTAGCAAGTTTTAGCAAAAAAAAATCAATTTTTGCTTTCAAAAAAATAGCGCGGGCAGCCATGGTAGGGCGTGGGTAGCATGAACAGTTCAAAAACGAAGCAAATATCCACGATGGTATTCGACCCGTGGACCTTGTCCATGCAAGGCAAGCCCAACACCAACTGTGCTAGAGGGTACGTTGGACAAAGAAACCACGATATGTGCTTTCAAAGGCAACGGGCGCATAGAGTTGGGAAAAAATCCCAACTTTTATCCCACATGCACTATGAAATGCATGTGTGGGTCTTTAAAAACCCAACCACGCACGTAATTAGTCGACTGCCTTCGGGCGGTCACAATTCATCTTTTTGTTGCCTCAAACTCTGCCCAGTTGTCCGCCCTCTATCTACCACATCGTCAGTCCTCTGTATACCATGTCATATTTGTTTGCCATGTCAAAAATCCTCTATCTGCTACGTCATCAGTCCTCTATCTGCCACATCAACAACCCTCTGTCTACCATTTCAATAGTCCAATCAGAATATCCTTGAGCCTCATGCCCTATCAGCATCCAGTCAACCATGTCTCTTGGTTTCCATGTCTTATCAGTAGGGCAAATAGAATCTCCACGGGCCATGTGTAGCTTTAGCATTCTATGCATATTTTGTCACCTTAGACCTCATTCTTGGGACACATATGGCTTCAACATTCTCTGCATCCTCTATCACCTCAGGCCTTGTGTTGGGGCCTCGTGTGGCTCACCCCTTATGTTTGCCCAATCCAATCCGTGGCTTTGGTACCATAAAGAGTTTAGAGTATGCAAAGTATATGAAATGCTCAGCAATTGTATTGATAATATGTGATGAATAAATACAAATGAGAAGTGGTTCGAATTCAATTGAACCACCCAAATTCGTTGGCTAACTACCCAAAACTTGGAGAGTGCATTAGAGGCGCTAATTTTAATTAACCTAATAATGAAATATGCTAATAGTCCAACCAATAGGGGTTTTCACATTCTAGCAAGCTATCCTCCATTTCTTCAAACACCTTCACTCTTCTAATTTAAATCTTCTACAATATTCTTCAAATATTTAGCAACTCAACTCCAGTAATCTCCACATATCCTCCTTCATCATTCATGTCCTCTTCTCTAGTAAATTGTCCTTTAATCATCAATATTTTTTTTTTTACAATAATCCTCCTCAATGCCTTCAATACTACAATTTTTCCAATCTTCTTCCACAAATATTCTAGTAAGTCTCGAGAAATCAATCAATTTAAATTTGCACCACCAGCCCTTCTCTTCAAATTTATTTAATATTTTCAAACTTCCTCCATGAATATTCAACTCCAATAAATTCTTTTCTCTCACAAAGTGTTCTCAATTTGGCCAAAGTGCAACTCTGGTACCACTATTGGGAATTCTCCAAGATTATCTCATAGGTCCACTTTCTCAAGATAAAATATTAATCACAATAAATATTCACATAATATAAATATCAATATCATTCACAAAATAACAAGAATATTTCTTAATAAGAAAACTCACAATACATTCATAAATCATAAGATATTATAGCAATATTTTTTATTGTTACAATGCATAAAGGTTTGTCTTCATAATATAACCTTCCTCATGACTCTTCAATACTCAATTATTGCTCTCCTCAAACATCCAAGAGATGCATCCTTTCACATTCTTCACATATGAAAAACTCTCATGACTCGTCACTTTACATCTTGTGACATCTCATGTGACTCTTCATTCTCTCACTTGAAACCTAACACGTATGACTCTTAACTTACTTGACACATTGCACTCTCACAACTCACACCTCACACTTTGCACACTTGCACAATTTATTACATAACACTTGGACTCTCCTCACACATTGAAATATACATTAGACAAAATATAAATTCACTCCTTAATCTAATAAATCACATCCTAAACTATTAAATGATAAAATAATGTAATATATCCAATAAATTTATCAATATGAAAGAAGAGGGAAGGTCAAGAGATATGCATATGAATAGTCTCATGTAACTATATATTGATGACAAAGAATTGTAAAAAGTATCAAATTAGCATTGCTTCATTCATTCTATTGTATATTTTTATCAATAATAGTTTAATATTTTTATGTGTGCAATGTTGTAAGAACTATATTGTGATCCTATGGAATTATACCATTGTGAACATTGGGACCATTTTATAGAAAATATTGTTATAATACAAGTTATGATACAGATAAAATGCATGCCTAAGGGGACTATAGATTATGCCATGAGGTATTGCTATGATACAAACTATAATATAGAGAAAATATGTGCCTAGGGGGCATCAGATAATGTTATGAGGTATTGTTATTGATCCAAAAATATATGCCTAGGGGAACTTTAAGTAATGTCATGAACTTTAAATGATAACATGAGGTATTACTATGATCCAAGCTATGATATATGTAAAATACGTGCTTTGGGAGACTTTAGATAATGCCTTAATGCATTATTATGATCCAATCTACAATATAGATAAAACACATGCCCAAGGGAACTTTAGATAATACCTTAATACATTGCTATGATACAAGATAAATATGTTATTTTTGTTACCTCTAAAAAATATCAAAGAAGAAATTTATGATTTAGTTGAAAACTATAAATATATTTACCTCAAAATAATGTTCACAAGGACTCTATATATGTTTCAAATGGTGAGACTTGATTGTAGATAAATTTCATAAGAATTTATGTTGATGGATTTTCCTTTAAACAAATGTCTAAAGCACTTTTGCTTTACTTGCAGATAAATATTACACAATTTATGCTAATGGATTACCTTTAAATGACTATCTAAAGGAATTTTATTTTACCTATAGACAAATTTCAAATAAGAATTTTGTTAATGGATTTTACTTTAAACAAATATCTAAAGGACTTATGCTTTTCCTATAGTTAAATGTCACACAAGATTTCTACTAATGGTTTTTCATTTAAATGAATGTCTAAAGGATTAATACTTTCCCTATATAAAAATATCATATAAGACTTCTAATAATGGATTTTAATTTAAAGAAATGTCTAAAGGAATTTTTATTTACCTATAGGTAATTGTCATACAAGACTTTTGATTGTAGACTTGCCTTATCAACAAATGTCAAGG
>JAQPPZ010005306.1:0-35087 GCA_028583015.1 Wollemia nobilis | reverse complement strand
CACTTTTCTCTTCTGTTCTTGTCTTGTTTGGTGGCCAGATGCAACATGTCGTGATGCCCCCTTACCTTCCCCTACTCTTGTGGTGACCAAACAACATGTCGTGATATCGCAACTTACTTTTTCTATTTTTGGTGGCGACCGAGCAACATGTCATGATATCATGACACTATTTTCCGCGATGGTGCAACATGAGATATCATGACACCTTTTCTGTTTTAGGCTGTGACGGTGCAACATGTCGGCGATATGTAACACTTTTTCTTTTGGCGGCTGACCGATTGCAACATGTCACGATATTTAGTTAACATTTTCTCTTTTGTCCGCGATGATGCAACATGTCACGATATCAAGCACTTTTTCTCTTTTAACAAACGTTCACAACATGTCACGATATCGCGACACCTTTTACATTTTGGTCGCGGCGATTACAACATGTCGCGATATCGTGACCCTTTTTCTCCTTGTGGTACGCTTTTTTCTTGATCTTTAGCCTGGGCCACTTTAGTCTTCTTGGAACACATGCAAAAAAGGGACGGGTCCCCAATTTTGGGGTGCGTTTGTGGGCTTGATACAAAAACGAGCACCTCTCTTGGAAATGTACAGGCATTTGGTGAGAACTCAACTAAAAACGAGACTAAAATACAAGCGTCAGAAAATATCCCAAGAATGAAACTAGATGAGAAATACATAGAGCATTAGAATTATTAAGCATCATATGGGTGTGTGCAGTGCTTCATTCCCTATCGTTTGAGGTCGATCAACATTCCATTGTCGGTTTCACTTATGATTCATATGCAAGGCTATGGATGATTTGTGCGAGGATTTGACGTATGACAACTATGTTAGAGATATAACAACATTTTTTGCAAGGCTCAAACCTTCTGTATCATGAACAAACATATCAAAATTTCAAACCCTCTTAGGACCAAATATGTGCATCTTTGAATTAATTTATTAGATCCCAAAGTTGGTTATGTGTCACTACCATCTTGAACCCATGTGCAAGTGTAAGTGAAATCAGAGCTTTGGGAATAGGATTACCCCACTTCTAAGTGAGATGGGAATTTAACTATCCTTAATACTAAGTCAGATTTGTGCATTACCTCATCTTGGACAAAAAAATGATTTAACTGGTATTATGGATGTTTAGGATGCTTATCCATTTGAGAGTCCGGTGGTCTTCTTTTTAAACAAGGAACATGTTGCCAAAGCATGGCATACTCATTTGCCCTCCAGGCATATGCCTTGGTGGAGATTAACCACATAATCCGGGGTTTGAGCTCTACTTTTATTTCCACTTGGACCTGTGGGATGACTACCCATCCTTTCAAGGGACATGGTCCCGATCCCTCCAATCATATTAATAAAGAAACAAAAAAATATTTTCTTTGGAATTTCGAGTTCTTGAATGGGAAATAGAATCTTTGGGAACCGGGTTCTCAACCTAAGCAGATGAGAATTGGACCCTATCCTTACTACTCCATGAAGGTCAAATCAGGCTTTGAAATTGGATCCTCGACCTAAGCAAGAAAGAGGGTTTAACCCTATCCTTACTACTATGATTTTAGGCTTTAAGCATTATGGGAGTGGTAAAAAAACCCCTTTGCTTAAGGATTATCTTGCAATAGAGCCCGGAGCAAAATATCCCTTTCGCCTCACATATTTCTTCCAAGTATGGTTTTGACCATTTTCTCAAGATTCTCTTTAATATGCGTGAACGTTCTTGGTTCAAGATGGTTGGGGGCATTAGTTCCCAACCTTAGGATCCTTTGGTAAGTGTTGTGTAATAACCCTAAGAAGGATTCGACACCTTCTCAATGATTGTACATGACATGAAGATGCAGAATCGAGATGAAATATGTTGCAATATAGGATGTAATATGAGGTACTTGGATGCATTTGCTCCCTTTGAAATCCGGATGGAGTATATATCACCTACTTTACCATAATGTGAAAAACTGACTTCATGCCTCACAAGTTCCAAACGATGTTTCTTTTAATCTCTTTGCAATATTAGTGGAGCTTTCCCCACCACAATTCACGATGTTTCATATTCTCCAAGTCTTAGTCAACATTCATAAGGACCTAAGTTGACAAACCAAAAATTTCCAAAGGACCCCTACACAAAACTTAAAACCAAATGGGATCCTTTTCGAAACCAAAAAATGAAAACCAAAAATATATACAAATGTACAAATTTTGGATTATATATCTAGGATCCCAAACACATTAGAATTCTTTAAAAGACATATGACGGTGATACACATATAAGTTTTACGAGGAGTCCAACAGAAACAGAATCAAACCAAGAAATGCAAACCTCCACTTTCCCCTCTCCTCCATATCAATTTGATTTAGTTTCATTAATAATCCTATGGTGGGCTTCAAGTTGCTTTCAAATTGAATAGACAATGATTGATGTAAAATTCAATTTTTTATGTCTATTCTTTGAGATATCCATTCTAGACTAGATTCATGGTGTAGAAATAAGTTTCATTTTCTTCAAGAAGGCCATATAATTAATAAGAATTGGATCAAACCATTCATTAGGCAAACCCAAATTCATTAGAATTTTGCATGGTGAAACTCAAAATGGTGAGATTTTACGTTTGGCCGCTTTTCATTTGACCTTACTTGAAGAGGATTTGAAAATTCTTCTTTTTTCTCGACGTTCATCATCCTGCAGCTTGTTCTTTCTCCATGACTTGTTTATCAAAGGCACCAAACTTGGGAACGCCAATCGAAGAAACCTAGTCCATCTAGTTCAAACCATAAGTCTTGTGTCTACTAGGGGTGGGTTAGCTAACACATTTCCATGGATCAATCACTTGGGTTGTTTGATGCCACTGCGGTGAGATTTTCAATCAGGATCATCAATGATATCAAACCCAAATGATTTAGGTTTTGTAATTTTCTCATTTTGAAATGACGTAATCATTGTAGCACAAGTAATTGGATCAAGATTTTACCAATCTTTATTTCCTCCCAAGGAATCTAAAGCAAATGACTCTCTTTATTGATTCATGGTTGTAGGATCCTTATCATGTTCCCAAAATTTGGTGAGATTCTAATTCCTCTTTTAAGAATTTCTCAAATTGTCTAGAGGTTACAGGTATCACTCATGTGAGGAAGCAATTGGGTTATCACCTGTAAATTAATTGGCACAACAAGTTTATTAGAAGATTTGGGTTGATAATGTTCTTCCCATTTCTTCCACAAATCAAAGTAATCATCACTCAAGTTTAAGTCCTGGCGTTCAGTACCTCTTCTTCATCTTTTGATTCATCCACATTTCTCATCCCATTCATATTCACCTTCCTCATTCTCCACTCTCTTGATGATATAGGTTTCCCCCACCAAAAAGTTGTCCTCTCCTTGATGATGTTGGGGTGGACCCTCATTCGGCACAAGTTCCAAATCATCCACTTGAGCTTGGAGACAATGGGTGTACCTAGTGTTGGGGACAATTCTTTTCAGTGTATCGTCTTTGTATTATGCAATCTCCCCACCTAATTTCCCCACGCAAAATCAAAAATATTAAGAATGGAACTAGAGTGACTTGGTCTCTAGAGAAGTATCCTATCTGAGTAACAATAGGGAAGGCACATCCCCATTGTTTAGCTTAGCATTCGAACACATCTCCCTCTATTGTTGAAATTTTGATTTGGGTGAGGGCATGGGATTCATACTTTTTTTTTTAACCAAATAATTACTCAATTTGTGAACCATATTTTTGGAGTTCTTCAACCTCTGAATAAATCTCTTTTGGTTGGGTATGTTATTGCTAGATCCAATAGGATTTGTGTAATTGGTGAGATCTTGACTTAACATTTGAGTTGGATTTTGAACAGCTTGATTTCGTAGGGATTCACACACTGAATCGAAAGTGGGTTGAGAGAAAGGAACCACAACCTAAGAATTAACCGGATTTGCTCCCATTCTGCTTTGATTATTTTGCAAAAATGAAGGAGAATGGAGGGGATATGGGTGAGATTGGTTGAACAGGAATGGGTGCGTAAAGTGAGTGTATGATGAATATAGTTTTTGATAAGGCAAAGAATTTGTGCATAATATTTGTGGGGCCATGATACGATTCAGCACAGGGCTTGAGCCTATGGACCATATTGTCCTACCATAAGCATCTGGGAAAACCCATAACTTTGTGTGTCACTTGTTTCAATGGTCATGGCTTCATTGCTGCCGAGCAAGCGTGGTGACTTCAGGGATTTAGCCTGACAAACATTACGCGTCATAGGATCCAATGCCCCAAAATATGTTTGCAAAACTCTAGCGGGATCAATGGCAAAATCTCGTTGGCTCTATTAGCATTTATGAAATCTCCGATTAAAAGTTCGGTTGGCTCACCCTAGCTTCTTTTGCAAATGATGAACTGATTATAGATGATTGTGGGATCTAATGGTGACTAGAGTTAGTTGAAAAAATCATCACTCCATTTGCGTCCATGACTAAATGGAACTAGTGGGTAAGCAAATATACCATTGGTAAGCCACTTGGTCAAGGCTCATGGGAAGAGTCTACAAGCCACATCTTCATGTTGGGTACGATCTTATCAAAACATCCCTAAACTCTGAATATGTTCTTTTAGGTCCTTGGGCCATCCGATTTTATTTGGGCAAAAATCTCTCTATATTACTAGAGATCTCGTGAATATCTTGAAATATTCAAAGGAATGTTATGGGCTTCACGGCCTAGGGGTTGTGGAGGAATGAGCCTTTGATTCAAAATGAATATGATAACCCTACAAAACAGTACGACAGTAACACTCGATACCGCAAGAAGACCTGAGACACAAAGAAAATCCAAATAATTAGTAGAATTCATAAGAATAACTTCCAAAATCAAATAGATTAGTCATGAAAGAAGGAACATTGACAAGCGATGTTCTAAAACAATGTAGAATCAAAACACATTATTCCAAACATCTTAGTACATGTATGAACAATCAAAAAGCGTTAGGACAATAAAATAAGCAAGATTTGGACCTCCTTCTAGCGTCAAATCGTAAAAATTAAGTGGTATTTTCACCAGACTTTGCAATACACTCTCCTTTAGGATTTGGGTTTAAAGGCTCCCTCTTACAAAGAATTCAAACAAACAAACTTCTCCAAGGTCTCCGTACTAGCATTTACATTATGTGTATTAGTGATCTCAAATAAAGATATTCAATTCAAATCCTTGGAACACCTTGATGATTACAAGTATTTGTAAACAAGGGCGATGTTTGTTTATTTCACCATGAGCTTTAGTGATTATTCATTGATTTTTTTTGGATTTTGTAATTTTTAAATGTTTATTTTAAATAAGTTAAAATTTGGAAAAAAATAAAATGCAGAGAATGAAAAAAGAGATGCTGAAAACAAACTGAAAATAAAAACACATTTAAACTGATGCTATCTGTTTCGACAAAGCCCAGAAGATGTGGGTCTCCATTCATCACAACATAACATATTGGACTTGCAAAACATGCACAATCCCCACAGACTAAGTCTTGGTTCCTAGGTAGAAGTAACATTTCAGATTTCAAATTTAGCCTAATGTAACCCAAAAAGATGGCGTTTGCCATTATCTATAAATCAAAATCACAAAAAAATGAAACGTAAACATTAAATCACATAACATAAAAGAAAATCTCCTTCTTTCTCTTGCCACAAGATGCAAATTTCTGAACACTACTGCATTAAAAATATATGATTTTACAATAGCAGAATCTCTGGTTTCTCAAACCAGAGCGTGGAAAAAAAACTACTCAAACAAACAGTCCCATGGAATAGCCTTCTGGCGCTTCCAGCTACGCAACTGCAGCAGCCGGGTTTCCAACCCCCTGTGGCCTCTTTGAATGGCGTATTTAAACTTTTAAAGAATTACTTCTCCTTCATGAGCGGTTCGTTTCATTTTTTTTGATGATATGACTCGTTTCACCTTCTGACTGCGTGTGTTTTGGCTTCCATTTTTTGGCCTTTCGTGCTCTCCACATGGGCATAGTCGGTTTCCCTCCGTGTGTAAAGGCCATCTTAAATGATCATATGTAACACTTTGTCTTATTCACTAGATTTTGTCCTTATGTGCACATTGATGCAGGCGTTACATTGGAGAAAGTGGAACATGTCTCGATGACGCGACACTTGCCCTCCTTGCTCTCTTTTTGTTGCTTGTAGCAGCAAAATGTAACATGTAGAAATATCACGAAACACTTTTTTCCCTTTGACGGTAATAGTGCAACATGTACAGCGATATCGAGACACTTCCTCCCTCTTAGCCAGCACAAGTGCAACATGTCCGCGATATCCACGACACTTTTTCTCTTTTGCCTCTCTCTGTGCTTTGAATCACAAAAACGCAACATGTCGCGATATCGCAACACCTTTTCTTCTTTGGCGGCGAAACGCAACATGTCACGATATCACGACACTTTTCTGATCCGACCAAGAAAATGCAACATGTCACGATATCAAGACACTTTTCCTTTCTTGCTCCTTCTCTTTACTTGGTCACGAAAAAGCAACTTATGCTCTCGTGGAATATCCCGCAACTTTTTTCTTTTCTTGTTCTTTCTTGTACTTTAGGTCGCGAAAACGCGGCATGTCATGATATCGCGACACTTTTCCTTCCTAGATCCTTCTCTTTGCTTTGAATCATGAAAATACGCAACATGTCGACGATATTGAGACACTTCTCTTTCCTATGCTCCTACTTGGTTGCACATGAAAACGCAACATGTCGCGATATCGCGAGACTTTTATCTTTTGGCCTTTCTTGTCTTGTCCCGATTCGCGAAAGCACTGCATGTTGTGATCTCACGATGCTTCTTCATCTGTCTTTCTCTTTGCTTATGAAGAAACGCAACATGTCGCGATGTCGTGACACTTTTCTTTTCTTCTTCTTTCTTAACTTGTTTTGTCATGAAAATGTCAGCATGTCGTGGTCTCGCGACACTTCTTCTCTTTTAGCTCTTTCTTGTCTTGTCTTTGGTGGTGAAAATACAACATCTCGCGATATCGCGACACTTTTTCTCCTCTCGGTTGCGACAAACAACAAGCCACCGATGTTCTGCCACTTTTCCCTTTTGGCGGCTGGCCAAACAACATCTCAGCGATGTCGCGATCTTCTTTTGCCGTGAAAACTAACATGTGGAGCCATCCACGACACCCTTTTCTATTTTTGTCAGTGACGGAGCAACATGTGCGATGCCACACCTTTTCTCCTTTGATGTCAGACTGTGCAACATGTCGCGATGTCGTGACACATTTTCTCTTCTCACGTCGTGACGGTGCAACGTGATGCGTATCGCAGCACTTTTTTCTCTTTTGGCTATGATGGTGCAACATGTCACGATATCGCGACACCTTTTCTCCTTTTTTGGCGGCGTGAAGCAACATGCGCGATATCGCGACACTTGTTCTTTCTCCTTGTGGTATTTTGCTTTTTTTCCTTGATCTTGCTCGCCTATGGAGCCACTTCAGTCTTCTTGGAACACGTGACAAAAAGGTGGGTCCCTAATTTTGGGGTACGTTGTGGAGGCGACCACAACTTGTCGGTTTGTGATTGGAATCAGTGTTGGCTAACCGAATAATCCACTTGATCATGTGGGTAACCGATTGATGTTCTCTTGGTAGAGGTACTTTGGTGGTCAGATCTTCTGTGTGAGGAGTGGACCTCACGATGACTTTCAGGGTGTCGTGTAGGGATGATGAGATCCTTAGGAGAATAGTGAAGGTGACTACTATCAAGGCTCCATGTAGGAGTGAGGAAATCCTCATACCTATAATGATGATGCTTAGTGTCTCTCCTAAATTTTTATCACTTTATAGCTCGTGAAGGAGCCCCTAAAAGACCATACATATTTTTAAAAATTTGTTAACAGGGAAAACCTTGAAAGAAACCCACTAAAGAAAATTTTGACTTTCAAAAAAGATTATAAGTGTTATATATCAAAATGATCAGTGCGACAAGCTGATCATAATGGACTATGTCTCCAAAATTTGATTTTTGGGTCAAAAATTTGTATTTTTTGAATATTTGGCTAACCGAGGCCTGTGGGGAAATGCCCACTTTTGGGAATTTTTGGGAAATTTTGAACCGTGAAGAGTTAGGACTCAATTTTTTTAGGAGAGGTGACCTAGGGGCTAAATAATAAAACAAAACAAATTTGGCACTTTTCGGAGTTGTCTAGCCCACTTTATGACTATTTTAGTGCAGTTTTTTGCTATTTTTGGGGTTGAAAATAGAGTAAAAATAAAACCAAAATAAATTTTTTGTTATAGCGTTGTTTTGCATGATTCTTGAAGCATTGGATGCAGAATAAAAAAGTAGATTTTTTTTTTGAAACCCTATGTTTTGAAAAATTCATGTTAGGGTTTTATCCTAGATAACGAAGAAACACACAAAGCAGACAATATGCTTATCTTTTTACTGATTAATTGTGTGTCCTAAACTGGTTTCAGTGTGTTTAGATTTGTTTTTGTTATTTGCTATTGTTGTGGAATTAGAATGAGGGAACTCAATCAAAGTGGTGACTAGGGACACTAGTGCCAAACATGATTTCTCAAAAGAGTCTAGGGTACATCGCTTAAATCCCAGTGGGGGGTTCGCTTAGCTCTTCCACTCTGAAACAATGTTTCCAACAATGGGAGGCAGTTTGAAAATTAGTGACCTATTCCATCTTGAGAGAGTGTCCTATTCTATTTAAGGAATATATGGGCAAGCTGATGGAAGGAGGTGAAATCCAATGTCACCAGTATGAATTGATGGTTGGTGATGAAATCCAACCTTACCAATGTTATAGTGGAATGTACAAGTGTGTGTGGTGCCTTTTAATCCAAAGAAAGTAAGCAAAGAAGCATTCAATGATCATTCACTAAATTCATGCAATAGGTGTGTTTTAATTTCAAAAATCTAGGATAAAAGGAACGTACAAATGTCACTTATAGATGCAAGCCCTAAATGCTAACCTACCCATTGGGTAAGCCACAAGCAATCAAGCCATAAAGATGCATTGCTACTTCAAATTTATTTTGAATTTTCTTCTTCCTTTTGCTATGTGATGTTATAAGAAAAGAAAAATGTAACTTTTAACCTTTCTATGCAATAAAATGAAGCAAGAAAACTGATTTTTGATAGTCTCTAAAAATGTAGGAGAAAAACAAAGGTTTTAGGCACTTACTTTGTCCATTTTGAGCTCTCCAAATTTTGAATTTTTGGGCAGAAATCTCTCTGTTTCACCACAGCTCCAAGGTGGGGTGATTTTAAGCCTCACCACAATCCTAGGGTGGTACAGTGAAGCGACTATCCCAAGGTGTGCTAGATAAATCCTCTGCCACCATTTCAAGGTGGGGAGGTGAGCACCTACAACACAAAAAGGGCAAAAAATGCAAGAAAGAGGTCAAATTTTCACCAAAATAAAAAGGGACAAGGGTCACACCATGATAAAAACTGAAGTAGAGAAAAATGGTGAACCAAATTATGTAAAAAAATATGTATATCTACCCCATATCGATCATGAGCATCAAAAAGGAAGCATGCATGTGAAAGGAAAGAATACCAAACAAAAGGAATGAATTAAAGCAAGTATCTTCTCATTAATTTGTTGGATCAGATCCAAGTTTATATAGAAGTCCCCTTGAGGGCTAAAAATGTGATACAATTGTTACAATATCAGGTGCCCAAAGACCAAGTCTTTCATGGAATCAAGGTGCACATCCAATGTTTCTCCGCATACCCACAATTGATGTGGGTGAGCCAATGCCACCGCTGCTTGTATGTCTAATATCTGAGGTCTTATATTCCTCCCCAATGCCTTCCAAGAACCTACACCTGCACACAAGGAAGCCAAAGGAGTAAAATAGTAAGGGTGTATAGTGAAAACATGCAATCCCCACAAGGGTAAAATAGCGCATGTATCAAAAATATCCAAATGACTTGAAAATTTTCAGATATGCTAAAGAGGATGTTTTGAGAGAATATCACCAAAAAAATATCAGAAATTGCATCCATATACCCCTCGATCTGGCATCGCCCGCCTACAACCTACGAAGAAGAAGACAAGCAAATCCCAAACCTAAACATATCCAAAACTCATGAAATTTGGTCAGCATGCATAAATTGACATTTTAAGAAAACCCATATGATTATATTTCCAAATTGGATCCTGGATCCACCTACATCAAACTTGGGTGCCCGGATGGGCCTTGCGAGCCTACGAAAACTTAAAAATGCTATAACTCTTTCATTTTAACTCTAAATAAATTGGAATTTGAACTGTATCATCATGGAATAATTTTTAAAATAAATAATAAAAAATAGTAAATAAATTGCTTAATAATTTACCCTCATCCCAGGGGGGCGGTGGTGACTGCAACTATTTGGGGGGCACCCTAGGAGGGGATACCCACAAAATTTGGCCACCCTTTGCTATAAAAATAACTATACAATGTTCCTAAACAACTTAAGGTGTGTTTTCATCAAATTTAGTGAAGAAATTCACCCGGATGGAAAAGTTATGCTCTGATTACCTTCTTGAAGTCACTCGATAACCTTCTTGGCAAAAGTGAGATTCCAGGGGCAAAAAGGTGCAATAAGGTGAGGGGAAATATCAGAAGCACTCCATTGCATATCCTAGAACTCCTCTCTATGTTTTTTGTGGATATTGAATCCATTTTATAGCCCAAAGGGGCTCATGTGCAAAAGGGCATGCATCGCAAGAGGCGCCATTTGTCCTAACAGAGGCATGCACTAGATGGGGAAGAGAATATACATTTTGGGCCTCCAATAAGAAGTGTGGCATAATAATTTAGTGCCCTCTGACCCACATGCTCCATGTGGCATGCTAAATGGCAGTTTTTGGATGCCATTTGGTCCAGATTTGACTTTTTTTGGGTCAAACTTGCTCACCATCCCACCCTGGGATGATGGATCATGACCATTCTAGGGTGGGATGGTGGGAATCTACCACCATCCCAGGGTGGGACGGTGGTGAATTTTGGGCCAAAACATCCCAAAATTGGTTCGGTAGCCTCCAAAAACCTTTTCGGAGTGACTAGAACCACTATGAACCTCCTGAGGGTTGCCCAAGGGGCTATATGATGCTAATTTGATCATTGTTTGTGGATGCTTAATTAGGTTTACCAAATTTTAGTGTCTACAAGTATCAATATAACAACTTATCAAATAGTTTCAATTTGTCTTTTGTGAAACTTGTCTTACACCATCCTCTACAACATATACTTCTTATGATACTACAAAGAGACTTATACCAGTAGATGGATAGCAATAGGAACATTGTAAGTATAAGTTTTAAGTGGAAAAAGGAGTAAATCAAGTTGTAACCAATAGCCTTACACAATGGTATTACCAAATAAGAAATGGTACTACCTTCACAAATACAATGCTAACTATTTCCTCTCAAACACATCATTGACTCCTTACCACTCAACATAGTACATATATGTGTTGACAGGTAGGAAAACTTAGTTCCTCAACCTTTGACTTGATTTCAATGCCTTTGAAATCCAATTCACTGGCTTCACATAGTGTAGGATCCACGGCTCATTGTCTATATAAAATAATACAATAGTTGTCTAAAATAATAAATACTTGCAGTTCATCAACCTTCTGACGTATATTATTTTGTCTCTCTACAAACCTTCTTCCACTGGGATAAGCAGCTTCACACTGTGCTCTCCAGCACACTTGACGTCCACCTCCAACATGCTTGAAATCCAATATGCCTTCAACACTCACATTAAATGCGTTGACCTCTCAACAAATCAAACGTTCTTTCTAACTTCTCTCACGTTGGTTTGACTATCTTCACGCGATTCTTCTAGTGTGCCTATTAGACTAGCCAATAACTGAATACTCTGATCAATTCTTTCTTAATACGCTGATCAACTCAGACCTACCAATCATTGGAAATTGTCTATTTTCTAGCATAATAATATAGACAATACGAACACTATGTGTTGAATTTCTCATAGGGCACTGAATTCGTCTTCATGTTTCTAACTCGCACACGTTTCTGTGAAGCATCCAACAGATCTAAAATCGGGCACTCTACATGACTGAAACATACATATTTTCATAGATGAAGCATTGTCTCATCATTGTTTCCAAACAGAAACACGCTCTCCCGATAATAGCAAAGCCAACTCATCAATCTCTTCAACATGTAAATCTAAACTCACGACATTCATGATGGGCAGATTTTGTCTATTCTCCTGAAGCTCTAATATCAAAATGAGGCATAAAATCATTAGTTAATTGACATGCAAATCAGGATTACAATATATAAGTTTTAGGAAAAGCGGGCTCAACATTGTTAGAGCACCATTATTTTCGTAAACAAGATCTGCTAACACCTTAAGTTAGACAAAGTCTAACTTCCATCCTATATACTTTCAACAATGCTAACAATGCTAAACTAAACTTAGCTACGTAGGGAGACAAGAATATATGCTATCAAATTCCAACAGTTCGCACCTAATGACACAATTACACGCGATGTAGAAGTAGGACATCCAATTGATGATTCAACAAAGGGGATTGTACAAGTGAATATCATTGTAAAATTTCCATGATGGTAAGTTGTATCAGTCCTCCAGGATGCAATTAAGACGGAAGGTGGTTGAAAACCAAAAATGATGGCCCCTTTTGAGAAAAAAATAGATAAATATAGAAAAATATCTTAATTGTGAAAATCCACCAAGATGCAATTAATACGAAGGGTGGTTGAAAACTAGAAACAACGGCCCCCTCTGAAAAAGAAAATAAAAATAAAAAGAAAATAAAAGAAAAATAAAATAATTTAAAAGAAAGGCAAAGAAAAGGATAAAAATAAGAAAATGACAAAATCGCATGCACAAGGGTGACAATTTTTCAATCATCCATACAAGAGGACAAAACCATATGCAAAGGAGGCTAAGGTGGTAGGATTTCATTCATTAAGGGGCCATGCAAAATTTTCTTTCCCCGTTTGCAAATCGTACACATGCAACACTAAAATTCAGAGAATTCAAAGACAAAAAGGGTGTAATCGATGAAATTGTTTACATTGATGTTTTAAATTCACCACTTGTATGCAATTTTCATGACCCATTTTAAATCTACACCACGGGATTTTTTTTTTGTTTTTGAAAAGCAAACCAGATTGGGAAAAGTAGGGTTTCTACTCCAAAAAAAGTGATTTTTCATAAATCGTGTTGTAGGTGGAGAAAATCTACCATATGAATGAGGTTTTTTAGGAAGAATTAACCCAAGGAAACCCTTACTACATAAAAATGAGGGCTATATTTTTATTTTTCCATAAATAGGGAAGTGTGGGAATTGCAAGGAGTTAAAACGGTAAACCCTAGTACAAAAAATCAGCCATAAAAGCACACGAATGAATTTTTTTAATATATATATGTGAAAAATAAATAAATGAAGGTTGTACAATGCTACCATACTATCAAAAAAAAAATTATGGAGAAATATTGCATCGAGTGAAGGAGAAATTGCATAATTGCACCAAAATTGCACCGAAAAGGAAGATTGCATACTTTCGGAAAATGGGTTTCTTAAAAATTGTATCAGTTTGAAAAAATGAGGGTTTTTAGCCAATTGGTGTTTTTAAATGCTGTATGTATGATTTGGAGGTGTTCTTGTATGATTTTTGAGTCGATTGTATGATTTACAGGCTTTGAGAGACCAGATTTGTGCATTTTTGAAGAGATGGTATAAATTTTTTTGTAGTTGTAAAGATTTTGATGAGGTTGAATGAAAGGGAGGCACCCTTGTATGATTTTGGAGGTGCTTGTATAATTTTAAATTGGTATTGTACAATTTAAATCCCCATTTGTATGTTTTGCTGCAATTGTATGAAATCAAGTGCAGTTGAACAACTTCAGCTAGATTTATACGATTTGGAAAAAGTACGATTTCAAAATGTAAATGTATTATTTTTTGAGACGTTGTACGATTACTGATAGCCCTTGTACATTTTGGAAGATATTGTATGGTTTTTGAAGTAATTTTGTGCGAAGTTGTTCTAAATTGCCAAGTTGATTAAAAAGTGTGCGAACGAGGCTTCCACTCGATGATGGCAGAAGCATGAGCTTCCAATGAGATTTCTGAGCTCATTCTGATTACATTGCTACAACTAGGGTAGAAATATCACTAGTACCACTACACTAGAGAGAATCATGACCCAAATTATCTCCCTCAGTTTACCCCATTCAAGACCAAGGACGTCGATTTCAATCATGTGAGGCATGATAATTATCCTTGGAGAGGCAAAGGGCGTAGGCCATGGAGGGTTCAAATATATTGGTGTGTTTTTAGAGGAGGTACACCAAAATATATAATGGAGGAAATGGAGCAAGCTAGGGTACATATAAGGGAACTTCATAGTGAATTTCATCGAGAGAAGACTCCGAAGGAGCAAGAAGAACTACCCAGTGAAATAGAGGAGCAAGTGGATATCAACGATATCACTTTTGGTAAGCCAACACAAAATTTTGTAGGATATGGTGGGAAAATAATGAGGCTAATAATCCATTGAATCTTACACTAAGGAAGGCCAGAGTGAGTACCATCATGTAAATCCCATCGTAAGATAAAGTATTCTTCAATGAGTGCTTGCTACAAATTCTTTTATCCTACAAACCCATTGTGAATCATACTATTGTGAAAGTGGGTAATAGGTACATCAAGGTGGAGTTCTTTATGGAGGTATTTCAAAGAAAATTTGTATTGCCTAAGGACAAAGCTCCAATTTTGAAGAAGATAGTAGATACGATAGAGGCTCACAGGTTGACTACAATACTCACATCTATGAAGTCACTTGTGGTAGCCAAGATTTCTTGTTCTAGAATAGTTCATAAAAGAAAATTCTCTTTGCTCACCCAAAGTCTGATGGATTTGTGCTCTGATGCATCCTCTCACGTGATTTGGATCAAGTTTTACGATAGAATGGATCTCGCACTCCTATCATAAAATATATAATTTTCAATGTGATTGTAAGTTCAAATTTGTTAATGGGTATGAAAAAGGTATATTAGTAATAGGGTTGCATTGCTGTTATAACCTAGAATAGGGATAGCCCATGTTCAAAAATGAAATCGATCATTCCATCAATATAACACTTGTAATAGTAGTTCCCCCCTTGTCATCAAACAACATGTCTTGGGCTCCACAAAAATTACAGTTGTAAAAAGAGGCCATGTCTCCTGATATTCTCACTACCACTGCATGAGATCCTAGGGTTCCATTGGGTGGATAAGCAAATTTCTATGGAAACAACAAAGTTTATATAAAATGTGAAGAGAAATGGAGATGTTTTGGGGAAGAAGGTAAATTTTGTAACATTTTTGCTTTCTATGTAGATCATCAAGCCTTGTTGTACTTTATAAATAAGCCAGTCATACAAAGATTAATCATCAGGTGGTTTGTCACTTTACAAGAGTTCATATTTTAAGTAGTAGTTCGACCTAGTAAGAAGCATGTGATTGCAAACCAGTTATCTTGAATACAATCAAGAGAACCTGTAGGGATGAGAATTCCATATGAATTCCCTGATGCTCATTTATTCATAATTAATGTTGTGACATATTGGTACAAGTTAATTGGATAGTAGTTATCCACAACTGAGTTACCACAAGATCATATGACAACAAAAAATAAAATGTAATCATAAATTCATCACCTTTTCAATTGATAGATGGATTACTATACAAAATGGGTATTGATGGTATCCTACGAATATGTGTGATGGACGAGGAAGTTAAAGCAACATTGAAAGAAGCTCATGAAGGATTGGTAGGAGGACACATGAGGCTCGATGCCACTGCTTAAAAAGTACCATTAGTAATATTATTGTTGCTCACATTATATAATGATGCAAAGGAATACGTACAAACATGTGATACTTACCAAAGAGTAGGAAAACCAGTGTGATGAGACTTTATGCCCTTACACCCATCACAACCCTAGGAACTATTTGAAATATGGGGATTGGACTTTATCAAACCATTAAAAACTACTTGTAGGAGGAAGTGTTGATATATCATGGTAGCTACTAAATACCTAACAAAATGGGTTGAAGCAAGAGCACTACAAGATAACACGATAAAGAGTACAACTCGATTCTTGTATGAGCAAGTAATTACAAGATTCAGTATTCCACTAAAAATAACAAGTGATTGAAGAGATCACATTGTGAATGATATTATTAAAAATCTAACAACTAGTTTTAAAATTTGGCATTCCTTGTCTACTTCGTATTACCCTAGAGCCAATGGGTAAGCAGAAGCCACTAACAAAGTCCTCATGTCAACTTTACACAAAACATGTGGAATAGAAGGAGCATATTGGGAGGGATGGTTACTGTTGTGACTATTTCACAACTACCTTTAAGCCAATGATAGATATGCAACTTCCAGCTAATGTATGATCAAGGAACAATAGTGCCAATGGAGTTCTTGAGTACGAAGTTTATGGGTAGTTGTGGAGCAATAATTTAGGTGACTAAGGAGAGTCTGAGGAAAGACTAATGGAACTAATCAAAGTTGGATGAGAGAAAAGGCATGGTTCAAATGGGTTATTAGTGGCCTAGAGAAGGAATTTGTGGCATGAAAAAACTTTTAGAAATTAGAACTTGAGCAAGGTGACTTAGCTCTAAAATTTAATGGAAAACGGGAAATCCAAGTGGGTAGAATTAAAAACCTTGTGGCTTGGTCATTTGAGTTAGCATGAGAAATGTGAGGGACAATGGGCGAGTTAAACTAAAAGAAACTTGAATGGAATGAAAATACCGGACACTATGAATGGTTCGGGAAGTTGAATCCATAGAATATAGTGCATGCTTATTTCTTTAGAAATGTTGAATGGAGATGGGAAGCTTATTATGATGAACAAATAGAAGAATTCAAGGTCCATTATGGGAGGACCTTGACATGGGACTCACATGGTTTATTCATGGAAGGGGAGGAGAGTAAGGTCAATTATCAAACAACTAAGAATTGGTACCCTAACTGTGGCTGATCCCCAACACCCCATAAAAATTGGGGACCCACCTTTTTGCATGCTGCTTTCAAGGAAGACCACAGTGGCGAGATGCTAAAAAGTCAAGAAAAAAAGCAAAATATCACAAAATGAAAAAGTGTCATGATATCGCGACATGTCGCTCCATCCGACAAAAAAGAAAAGTGTCATGTATGCGCGACATGTTGCTTCGTCGCATCCGGAAAGAAAAGTTGCGATTTTGTGACATGTTGCTCCATCACGGCCAGAAAAGAAAAGTTGTCACGATTTTGCGACATGTTGCTCTATCATTTGCTAAGAAAAGAAAGAGGTATTGCAATATTAGAATGGGTCGCGTTTTCGTAAAGCTCGGATAAGTGAAGTGCGGTGGAATAAAAAGTGTCGTGATTTCGTGACATGTCATGTTTTTACAACAGAGCGACAAAATGTAGCAAAATGGAAAATTATCACGGTTACGTGACATATATCGCATTATCGCGGTTAAACGACCGAATGCATCAGAAGAGGAGAATGTCAAATATCGTGACATGTCCTTGAAATCACGTAAAGCGACAAGAGAAGAATCGATGCAAAAGTTGTCAAATAAGCGACATGTCACCATTTCATGACTTTGAAGAGCCAGATGAGCAAAGGAGAAAAAATGTCAGCGATGTAGCGACCATGTCTTTGCGACCTGGAGCAGCCAAAGTGAATAGAATGAAAAAGTGTCATGATTTCATGATGAAAGCGTTAAAGACGACTTGAAAACAAAAAATTATCACGATTTCATGATAGAAAGCAGCAAAGTGGTACAAAGAGAAAAGTGTCATGATTTCACGATAAGAAAATAGCAAGGATGGTATCAGAGAAAAATGTCTGCGATTTCATGACAAAAAACATGAGTTATGTTCAAGAGAAAGTGTCCGCGATTTGATAAAGAAGCACCCAAAGTGAATACGAAGAGAAAAGTGTCACGATTTACTTAACAAAAAATAACAAGGTGGTGCTGAAAGAGAAAAATGTCGATTTCATGACAGAAAATAAAACAAGGATTTGGCCGAAAGAAAAATATCACGATTTCGTGACAAAAAGCGACCAAATAGTACGGAACAAAAATTATGGCTGATTTTGTGACATGTAAGCATTGTGACACGAAAGATGAGATGAAGAAGCGAAGATGAACATTACTGCAATTTCATGATAGAAAGTAGCGAAAGTGCCAGAAGTAAAATTGTCACAATTTATGACGAAGCGATGAGATGATCACAGGAACAAAAAAGTGTCATGATTTAAGCAGTAGAAAGCGGTGCAGATGATGTCGAGATATGAAAAAGTATAGCGATTTTACGTGAATGCGATAAACAAGCGAAACAAAACGTCGCGATTTATTGTGGTGCAATGAGAGACAACTTTGAAACAAAAAACATCATGATTTTGTGGCAGAGACTGTCTGTGACCCGTGACGAACATGTCACGATTTTGCGACATGTCTTATTTCGCTATGCATGAAGGCGGGGGCGGGTTGCGAGGCGAGGAAAATGTCATGATTTGGTGACATGTCTTATTTCGCCGTGCATGAAGGTGAACAAGGTTGCGGGCATACAAATTTTGTGATTTCGTGATAGAAAATGTCACGAAAATCTGAGCCTCTGAGAACCATTATAGAACATGTAGAAAATCATGGAACATGTGGCACAAAGATGTCAGGACTATATATTTCACGGAGAAGATCAATGTTTGACATCGAGGAGAAAGTAAAAGATGATGAAGGGCGGGAAGATGGCTTAGGCAGTACGCGGAATATGAAGTGAAGCGTCACGGGGAGAAACGAGAGAGCATTGCTAGAAAGCATAAAAAGTAGAAGCATAGATTGGTGTGGTGTAGCTACAAAAAGCGGTTGAGCCAAAGTTGAGAAGGCCATTACTGGCACCATTTGGATATTCTCTTCCATAGGTTGGTTTGGAAAAACCGGAAGTTACGCTATTGTAACATGATATATTTTTTAGTAAGTGTTTAGAAATTTGCATCTTATGGACAAGAAAGAAGGAGATCTTACTGTGCATGCTATGGACTTAATGTTTTTATTCTTTCATTTTTTTTAGATTTTGGATTTATAGATAATGTAGATGCCACTTAAGTGAGTTACATTAGGCGAATATTGAAATATGAACATTATTTCATATCTAAGACGACACTTAGTCTGTAGGACAATAATTGTTTTGGTCTGATAGGTTAGGTTGCATGCCAAACCTCACATCTTCGATTTCTTTGGGCCAGGATAGCATCAAAGCTGAATATAAATTTCAATTTCATTTTCTTTATTTGCTGTTTTCACTTTATTTTTAGGAGTTCTAATTTTAACTAAAATAAAATAAAAATTATAAAAAACTTCAAAAATCCAAAAAATAGTTCCACCATTTTGTAGCATTTCATCAGAACCTTTCCACTTTGAAGTTACGGCATGGTCATATAAGTTCAAATCATTGCTTTATTAGGTTCAATGAACAATCATTAAAGTTTCACGATAAAATAAGCCAACATTGCCTCTTGTTTCGAGTTACTTGCAACCACTAAGGTGTTCCAAGCATTTTAATTGAATATCTTTATTTGATATTGATAATATATAGATGTAAAATGCTAACATAAGCGGAGACCTTGGAGAAGTTACTTGCTTTAATTTCTTTACAAGAAAAGGATTTAGAACCCAAATCCTATCGGAGAGTGTGTTTTCACAACTAGGTGAGACCACTCACGATTAGCGCTAGAAGGAGGGCACACGAGCGAGTTTATTTTAGTGTGATTTAAATTTAAATTTTTGTGTGCTTTAGTCCTCTAACACTCGTGATTGGCAAGATGGCTAAGTTGGTTTTACTTTTGTAGCACCCTAAAATTGGCCCTTGATAAAATTGGAATAATTACATTCACCTTAGTAAATAAATTTAAATTCAAATTTAATACCCAAACAGCAAAATTCATGAAGTAGAAACTGTTTCCTCTTTTTTTGTACCATTTTTAGCAGTTTTTTGACCGTTTGACGATATCGTCTCCAAATCAGTAGATATCTTCCCAGTTGACGATTTCGTCTAGACTAGAACGTCTGACGATTTCATCGTAAAGCGAATTTTATAGTTGGAATTTGTTCCAACGGGTCTCCAATACAGGCGAGAAGCATGTCTCGTCGTTTAGGACCTTCCCTGATTGGAGATCTCCCAAGTTGGGATGATCTCGACCTCCCAACAACTTATCTATGCATATTTAACTCTAAAACTTTTCCTTTCCTTTAGCTGAATTTTTATACAGTGTGAACCCTTATGCTCTAAAACATCGTAATTCATATTTTGCATTAGTCCTATAGATCATTTCGTGCGGGGTACACCCTTTAGTTTTTAAGCAGAAGCCAGCCACCTATATGATCAGCAGACTGTCAGATCGAGCTGATCTTGTCAAATTCGGGGAACGATCTAAATCTTGGTGCGAGGCAGTTGGGCTTGCACCAACACATAGAGGCAATCGGTGCAGGTTTGCTCTATGTATTTTTTATCTGTAATTTTGTATGCTATAAATTAGATTGTTTATTCATTTTATACTATGTTGCATTTGGAGTTCACCCATTTGTCTAGTTTGCATATTAAGATCATATTACGCTGTCTAAACATTGATGGAATTTGCATTACTTTTGTTCTTGTATATTGTTCAACATTCATATTCTTGTTTCACATAGACCCTTTGTTTGCAAAATGGACTTCTTGTATTTTTGCATCATTTGTTGTTTTATGGGTCTAAAGTGAATTAATCTGTGAGGTTCAACAGTTCTGAAACGATCCTATCCCGGCAAGCCGATTTTATCAAATTGAGCGATTACGCTGGTTACGGGTGATCCAGTAGCAAGCCGGAAACTCATGAGACTTCCAGATCAAGGCTAATCCTCATTGGCCTCGTATAAATTATACAGTTTCTATTTTCCTTTATGTTTTCTTTGTATGCATTTAAATCGCATTTTCATGTAGTTTAAGTTAGAATCGTTCGGCCAAACCTGGGATGAATGTTTAAAAATAAAGCAGACTCATCAAACTCATTTCCAAAACACTGAAGCATAGAGCGTAAATCAAATGTTTTCCTGGTGAACCCACCATCCGCCGAAAAATCACCAAATGCCTCCCTTGAGGGCGAGACCTTTGCAGATCTCTAAATGCAGTCACTTATCCACTGTCCTTAGGGCTTGGATCCAATGCTTTGAAGGTAGGGGTAAAAAATTGCTGGAGCGATACATTTTGGTGAACCCGACGTGAATGCATCATAACCTTTTGAACAAAAACAAACAAAGACAAAAAAAAATTAGAACAACTAAAAACTTAGATGCATTTTAAAACATTTTAAGGTTCAAATCATGTTTAGATGGTAGCTCCTAAAGGGTTGGCAGAGTTACTATAAACGTAGTAAACCAATTAGCGGCCACCAAAGTTAATTTTCTGTCTATGAACTGTCCACAGAAGCAGTAGAAATCAATCTTTGTGGGACGAGCTTATCGGAGACTTAGTATCATTTCTGTCTGGGTCCACAACTTAAAGCAGTTAAAGGGGCTAGTCTTGGATAGAATCACGGATCCTCATCAATTAGTGTTCTATCATGAACTTAGGAGAGCTTGCCATGGGTGGTTAGCCTATAGGAGAGCTTTAGTTATCACCAGGAGTTGTTAAACAGAGAATGCCTCGAGAATGTAGACATTGTGCAGAGTTGCTGGGCCTTGTAGAGGACCAGAAGTTGTTCTATAGATAGGGAAATATGGAATAGAGGTTTCCCATGAAATTTGTGCTATATTGAGAATGTTACCATGTTTCACTTTTGTCAACGGCCTCGAGATAGACAATATCACCATAGCCCTTTTCATCAAATTCTTAAAGAAAACTTTCAATTTGAAGAAGAACATTTCATGACCTGAAACAAGCTTAGACCTATTAATGATATTCATAAATTATTCATAGAAGATTAGTTCATCTACTTTCATTTCATTATTATTGTGTGCATTTATGGTTTCATTTCTTTGTCTTTATTATATTGTTTCAAAGAAAAACTAAAATCAAAATCAAATCAAAAAACATAATAAAAAACTCAAACATTTCATTTTACAATATTGCATTGGGTATATATAAATATATACCTTTTAATTTCATTACATATATATATATATATATATATATATATATATATTTGTAAATCAAAACTTAGCCTTTGTGATAAACTTAGGAATGGTAAAGAGATTAGGAAGAGGATGGCTACAAAATACAGTTGAAAACCCAGGCTGTCCTTCTTGGAGATACAAATTCCCGAGAAGGGTGGAACTCTAGGTCAATGGATGAAGACTTAGGTGAAGATAAGGAACAAGAAGGTAGTGTTAAAAAGGATGGTCCCTAGAATGCCAAATGGAGGCATCACTTTGACAATCTGAGAACATTTTCAAAATTTCTTAATCAACATATGAAGCATCCTTAATGTGAGATAAGTGATAAAGGGAAATTAGTGATGCTCAAACAACCTTAGAATGGGCGATTGATGTGCAGAGCTAATCCCTTGTCTTTTCATTGATCAAGAAAGTGATAGAGATTGGACCATCTAATGCGAATATGGTCACTATAGCCCCAAAGCCATGACCAAACAATAGGTCACCCAACCTCCTAAGCAACAACAGACTTTGCTCAACCTGAAATCACTCTATTTTAAAAGAAAATTAAAGCCTTCCCTCGCCTTCCTCAGCAGTTGAGCAAGATGCTTTAAACAGACAGGTAAAACAAAACTTAAATCACAAACTTTCAACAATCTACAATCCATTTAAATCAATAGCTCCTCCATCTTTTCTAATGTTTTACACAAGCAACATGGCATCTAATAGCATGTTCTCCATCCTATGCCCATAACACCTTGCAGCGTATACACCACGAATCAATATGGAGGCAAACTAGTTAGAGCTATAGTGAAAGCAATTGAGCTGCAATATGGACAGAATGGTCCCTACCAGTGCCTCATTATAGTGCTCAAGAGGTTCGTGCCAATAACAAATGGGATCCCATAGTGGTAAAAGCTCAACTGTCCATCAGCATTTTCTATTATGCACGTCACCTTTCTCTATAAAGAGTGAAGATCCCACTTCGTTGTCTTGTATTTAGGATGACATGTCACGACATATCGCATAATG
Organism: Wollemia nobilis; assembly: GCA_028583015.1. Classification (NCBI taxonomy): domain Eukaryota; kingdom Viridiplantae; phylum Streptophyta; class Pinopsida; order Araucariales; family Araucariaceae; genus Wollemia; species Wollemia nobilis. Next base: position 11,884 of record JAQPPZ010005306.1, on the reverse strand, counting down.
ACTTGCTATTTTCAAAAAATGTTCCCAAAGATTTTAGGTGGAATGGCATTAGAGGATTGTTGTGTTATCAGATGCCCACTCATTCCTTGAAAACTTTGGAAGAAGCAATTGATCATTTGTTCATCAATTTAGTGCCTCGCCGAGAGGCATGTAACTATTAAAGACCCATGGTTGAACTTAGGATAAGACGAATTTTTGCTGATTTTCTTAGCGAAGATGGAGACAATTGACGGAAAGGCACACTTTGTGCTGTAGAAATGTTAGACATTGCTGTTAACAATTTACAAGAACATAACTTTCTTACTGCAAGCTGTCTAACGGACTACTTTGGCTACCTTCTAGGTCAGCTAGACTTAGCTCGAAGAGTAGAAGTCACCCTCATTAGGAAGGCCAGCCGAAAAGAAGGATGATGAGAAAACATCGGAAATCAATATAAAACAAACGGAGTTGTGTAGCTTCAGTGTTCAGGTCATTTGACAGCCAAAAAATGTTGCTAATGTCAATGCAACAAAAACAACAGAAAAATTCATCTTTGAAACCTCACATTAAGCCTCCTCGAGAGTTTACTAGATTAAATCAACCTTTATCATTTCTATTTTAGTAAACTTCTGAAGGAGAGTTTAATCCCAGCCTCTTTTAAGATATCAGGAACACATTTAAGCTGCAGATGAGATGATTTATGGACCCTGTGAGGTCTGGACATTCTTAGCAACATAGAGATCGAAACATAAAATACAAAGATTTGATTGACAATAATGAAATGGAAGTACCAAAGCCTTCAACCTAAACGAAATCTTTATCTCATCATGCCAAAGATTGTTACAGGAATCAAAATGAGAATGCCAATCAAACTGTTCTGCCCTTTACCAAGACATGGTAAAGAGGTGGCCAAACAAATTGAACATCACAATGTTTCCCCTCCTGCAAATGGAACCATTAGAAGCAATTACACCTTCAGGACTCTCACACATTTTGACACAACCTTATCCTGGTTACAACCCAGGCCCTTACATAATTTTCAAACCTCGATTCTAGCGATATCAGGTCGGATGGTGAAATCGATAGACACTAGCCAATCGAATAGTTTTGAAAACAAATGGAATCCTTATTCAGCTATCAGGGATGATAATCAACTGGAAAGACCATTCCTAGAAGAGTCACTCTCGACCTTCTTCTAATAAAGTCCTTCCTTATGAACAAGCCATAAACTCTCAGCGGGACCATTTCAACACTTCGTCACTATAACATTGCCGGTACCATCGAAGTGTCACTCGACAACAGAAGCTCAAAATCCCCAACACGAACCAAACCAGACCAGTGGATCAGCTCCATGTTGAAAAGGTACTAATAAAAATCATTCTCCTATTGACTTCAAGCCTAAACCTCCTTCCTACAGTGAGGGTGTCCCAATACATGAATCTGTGGTCCTCTTCAGATCCTCCCCCACCCACTGGGATCGTTGATCTTCTTTGAGCAGGATGATGGTACCTCAAAACATCAGCAGAAACTATGGCCAATACTGTCATCCATGAGACTGATTTGTGACATTGACTTTAGGGATAAGATATCCACAACACGGTTACACAAGGATAATCCCAACAACGACTTTAATTGGGGATGTGTTTGTCCAGCAGTCTACGATTGATATTGGCTCATCTCTGACATCTTTTTTTGAACTTCTATGATTTTGGTTTTTGTAGTGATGAAGTGAAGAAAGTGATATGATTACTCAAAGCCTTTAATGACAAAACACCAAAAACGTGTGGAGTCATTCCTCCCCCATTAAGTTGATTATAGAACCTTGGACATGTTGTGTTTGTGCAACTCACATTGCCTGGCAACCAATGCCAGCCTACTTTTAGATCACTTTCCATGGATTTATCCTGTGTGATGGTCATCGCTTTACCACAAATATTAAGTTTGGGTTAAAATCGATTGGTCACTATTCATGTGAATGACCCTAGACCTTCTGATATGTGCACATTAGAACCGGTTGGAGGTGCAATTTTTTCTTTCTTTATCATTATCCCATATCCTAGTTCTTATTAAATAAAAACTGTGAAATATAAACCCATCATTTCATCTATTCCATCTATCACATTAAACTTCATCTTCATATAGATCAACCACCTTTAAACAAATTCTTGCTTTAGAACTTTAAAAAGCTCTTAAGCTATAATAATTACCCAAGTTCTAATCCCATACATTAAAACCTTGAGACACATCTATCATACCTTCCACATCTCAGACCACCACATTAATAAGCCTTCTACACATCTTATGCCCCTTTACGGTAGTCTTTACAGATTTATCTACAACCTTAATATCACAAAAAAAATGAATGCTTTCTTGCAGATTAGTCTTTAAATCCAGTACACTTCATCTCCCTCATACTTTGGGCCTCCCCCAGCTTTATGGGAAGTACTTACCAAGTCGGGGTTACGCCTTCATGTACAAAGGAGATACCAAACAGGAAGAATCCTCAAAATATCAAAACCCATCTATGATGGATATGCTGGAGTGCTATTTTACCAACGTTATATTAAGTAGGCTTCCCATGATGCTTAAAATGGGATATAAATGGAAGAGCTTAGGACCTTTCAAAAATGGCATCAGAAAGAACCTTTAAGAGGTAGAACCATGGCACATACGATGTGGTGTGGGCCTATTACCTAGTAAAGGTCCCTTTCCCTTTTGGGGGATGATGATCTGTCTCATATGCTATCAAATTTATTTGGATAGACATGTTGGTTCACCTCTTAAAAATCTAGTCATTTTCATGTAACATACTATCCTGTATACCACAGAAATAAATTCTTTGACCCCGTGAAGATTTGGAAGGAGATATCTTCCATGATGTCTCTGTTAGCGAGATGTTAGCCATAACGGGTTTTATTTTAGTGGTTCACCTGTAACCATAGCTCTTGGGGCCCGCGACCCTCGGCTCAAATTATCTAAATTAGCTTTACAAAGAGTTACAAAGGTTGGGCATTTCTTTGCCCACATAACTTTGAAAGATCTACCCATGGAGGTAAGAAAATGTCATTAAAATTAATGTTAGATGAGGACACAACCTCACATAATCAACATTGAAGTAAAACCTACAGTCAAGAAAAACAAGAACAATACATTGCATTTCTTAAAAGAGTATGAAGATGTCTTCGCTTGGACATGTAGAGAATGTGCTAGATCTGAATTATACAGCAAATCTTGCCATCTAAATGTGGTCCCATCTGGATACTATTTGCCTAAGCAAAAACTTAGAAAAATGCATCCCAAAGTGGCTCACTGAAATCAAGGAGTTAGAAAAACTCCTGAATGTTATCTTCATACAAGCTATTGATTATCTTTGAATGGATCTCCAATGTAGTTCTAGTCACCAGAAAAGCCACCAAGATTGGAGTTTGCCATGCATTTCAAAAGATATGTGCTTGCATACCTAAAGACGGCCTTATCTTCCAAATATGGATCAAATTATTGATTTTCCTTTAACAGAGTGGGATGATGTGTAATGGATGGATTCTTGGCTAATCAGATCGAGGATAGCTCCACAAAGAAGACCAGGCTAAAACAACCATCATTACCTGAGAGGTACCTTTTCTTTAGTGATGCAAACCAACGAATCAAGGGCAACTTATCAACGAGCTGCATTCTACATCTTTCATGATATGATGATGATATCCTGTGATTATAGATGATATTATAAGCGCTCTCTTAATGAAGATCATCATTTGAGCGATTTAAGAAAAGTTTTTAATCGTTACGAGAATATCTCATTCGATTAAATCGATAAATCATATATTGCAGGATTTAAATCCGCGGTTTATAGGGTTTTGGTTTCTTTTCGTGGTATCGAAATTGACCCTCTCAAAATTGCAGCTATCAACGATATGCCCGCACCCACTAATATATACGAATTAAGGGGTTCACAAGGTAAACTTCAAAGCTATCAAATAATTCATTGATAAAGGCGCGGAGAAAAGCTGATCCCTTCTTTAAAATCCTTAAGAAGGGCGTCCCATTTAATTGGGATACAAAATGTAGAAGCTTTTGAACTTCTATGTGCTCTCATGTACCTCACAGGTGCTTTCACCGCTAAATACGATAGCCAACCTTCTTCTATATATTTATTGATTCTGCCTTAGGAGCTATGTTAGCTCGGCTTGATGAAAAATCAAGAACGTGCTGAGCTGTTACGTGGCAGCACCTTCATTAGTTATGAAACCCGCTATCATGTTAGAGAAGTTATGTCTAGTAGTCGTGTTTGCTAAAGCAAAAATTATGACATTACATGCTTAGCCAAAAAATGTCCATTGCCAAATATGATCACACAAAATATCTCATGAGTCGACCTTGTTATCGGGAGTGCCAACCCCGACGAGTGGGTTCTTGCTCTCGCGAGTTTGATCTCACCTTCATGGGAATGAGGAAGTCTGACCAAGGGCCAAATCATAGCGAGATCAATTGGCTACTACACCCTTAGAGTCTACTCATCCCTCATTACACTCAGTTTCTAGATGAATGCCTTCAATTAGAGGCAGACCTTGTTGAAAAATGGTCACTTATACTTTTATGGAGCCCACGATGCATGAGTGGGGGTGCAGTGCGGGTATTATTTTAATATCTTGGCAAAAACATCTTATTCATAAATCATTAAACTAACCTTTACTTTTCCAGCAATATTAGCAGTGTAGGCTCTAATCCTTGGATTACAGTACAGCACCAAGCAACAAAATTAAAAACCTCTTAGTTTTTTGGGGATTCCCAATTGGTTATAAACAGAATTAATGAAGTTTATGGGACTTGGAGACCAAGTAAACTTCGCCCATATAAGGCCTATGTTTTACAAATAATGGCCTTGTTGATCAAGTTACCTTGGAAGCCATTCCTCGAACTAGCAGCAGTGTAGCCAGCCATGTAGCACTTGGCTGCATCTCTCTTGCCCTTGGATTTAGAACGACAGATGTCTGCTATCATCGTTAAATAGACTCAGGCTCCAGCTTCACATAAGTCATGCTTAGAGCCTTTGGATGTGTTTCTAATCAAGAAGCACTACTCATAGACTCGAGTATCTGAGACATATTTGATTTCCTCCAAAATGAGACTTTCCTTGCTTTGATTCTAATCACAACAGATTAACCGATTATTGATAGAAGAAACAAGTCAATTTGTAATCATTGGCAATACTTTATATAGGGATCTTTGAAGGTATCCTATTAAGATGCTCTAAATTTAAGAAGGTCTAAATCATCCTTAAGTTAAGCTACGATGGATCTTGTGGAGGGGACACTTTAGTGGTAGCGTCATTGCAAAAATCTCCTTGGATGGGATGGCATGGCCTACCATGGAAGCAGGATGCACATGAATATGTGCTCCATTGCGACAAGTGTCAAAAACATGCGGCCCTTGTCCTGCGCTGCATAAAATTTGTAGGCTATTTCTTCTCCTTGGCCCTTTTCAAGCCAGGGCTGGATATGTGGTAAAATTAATCTGTGTCACTAATGGACATAAGTTCATCATAACCACCACTAGGTATTTCCCAGAAGTGAGGTTGAAGCTATGCCTTTAGCTTCCTGCCTTTGGTTCTTGAAGTCTTGTCTAAATTCATTTTTAATCAAATCATCTGCCAGGTTAGAATTCTGCAAATCTCATCATACGATAGCGACACTCCATTCAAAAAGTAAAGATGTTAAAAAATTATGTCTTGTCCCTGGATTAACCTTGGTGGTCTGCCTCCCACCCTATTATCCTCGGGGGTAATGGTCAATGACATTCGCCAAAATTCTAATCAAATTCTCAAAGGACTAGTCAATAAAACTAAATGATGGCATATTCAATTATATCCGACCCTGTGGCATTATCGAACTAATTGGGCGCCTGAAACACTTCTGTTTTGGTATATATGGTGCGAAACGGTTACCATTTGAATTAGAAGTTCCTTCAGCTCTTGCTACTTAAGACACAGTAGGAGATGAATATCTTGTTGCTTGAGACTAAGTTCAGTGGAACTCTGAGCAAAAAAATGCATCAGTAACAGAGCATCAGAGTGCATACCAAAACAAGCGAAGGCATATAATAAGAAAGTTTGTCCTTGAGTGTACAGGATTGTAGATCTTGTTCTAAAAGAAAATCAAAAAAATACCATTGCAACCAAAGAAGTAGAAAGGTAAATTTGAGCTAAGCTGACTCAGGACCATACATCATTACCACAAAATTTGAATCGGGAGCATATAAATTGTCTACCTTAGATGGTAAAGACTTAAAGAACCCATGAATATTTTACATCTCAGCATTTATTATGCATAAATTTGATTATTTCATCCATATGTATATATTTGTTCAAGTCATTATCTTGTATTTCTTTCAATTTATTTAAAAAACCTCGAGGCATTCATAAAATCTTTAAAATGTTTAAAAATATTTATTGCATTTATTTTGTAAAGTTCGTTTTGCTTTAAAACAAAAATAACAGAAAAATCAAAAATAGCTATATGCTTGACTCTTCCCGAAACCAAAATGGTTCTCTGAAGAATAAAGAAAGTTAAACATTCTCAAAACTTTCTCAAAATCATTATTTTTCTTCTGATTATTGCAATTATATTTGTAACTTATTTTGGATAAAACTAGCATTTATTTGGCAACCCTCACTTGCACTCACACAATAAATATCTTGATTTTATTGGCTTGATTATAATCTCTCTTATATCAAAGTTCACAAAAAATCAATTAAATAAAGTTTGAGCATAGAGAATTGATCTTATTATTTAACTTAAACCAAGCACATCCACTACAAATAAAATGATTATATTTATAATTTCCATGTTTCATATAGTAGAACATGATTTCTTGCGTTGAAAAATTTCTATCCTATCATGCACATGGTCCTAGAATCTTTGAGAATTGGCAAAGGACAGAAACCGACCCCTACACGAATAAAAATCCCTTGCTCTATAGCTAAATAAAACAAAGTATCCTAGCAAAGAAAAAGAAAAAGAAAAAGCAAAGAAAAATGAGAAAAAGAAAAGAAAATGTTATGTATTGATATTTCCAAGCATTATCAAGCAAAGAGAATACAAAAAAGAAAAATAAGCAAAGTTCCAAAGAAAGCAAGAAAAGCAATAAATCCCTTTCCCTACCCTTTGAAAAGAAAAGAAGGGTGAATGAGCTTGAATCACAAATTCCTCAATTATTCAAAAAGTACATGAGTAAGCCCCTTGTAATTGGTTTGTGCCCAGCTTTGTGGCCTTGGGTAACTCCTATAGCGTGGCGATATACTGTCACATTAGCGACCTTCTTTTATGAGACCTCTGTCTTCTTATGGATTAGCTAGCTCTTGATAGCTCAGGTCTATGAATGAACCTAGTATGGTTATATACTGCATCTACATCATGGTTAATGAAAACTTAGTTTGTTTATTCAAATCACTTGTATCATAGTATCTTGCTCAAAAGCGCATAAGTGAACCATACAATAATTGCACACACATTTGTATTTGAGAGATTTTTATCTATCATTATGATAAATCAAGATTGGCAATGCGTTTCCTTATGCACATGGGATTCATATAAATCTAATTTTTGTCTTCAAATACTTTTAGAATATTATTTTGCAACTTGTTTTGGAATAATCAAGTACAATTATTTACCACAAAGACAACTATATAATAGAAGAAATCAAGAATTTCAATCAAAACATATCATATATATCTTATCGACTTTCACCATGATGGTATAATTCCAAAGTCAAATTGGAATTTTATGCTTATATAGTCATCATTTTCATCTTTTACCATTCATAAAAATCAATCATGCAATGAAACTATCATGCATGTTTGATCTTAGCGATGATGGTATAAGTCTATACCTACATATTCTATGCCTAAAGCAAACCATTATATGATATTTTCCCAATTTATCAAAATTTATAAAAACCATATAACTTCGATCATTTTATTACATAAATTATGCTTTTCAAAAGCAAACACATTTTATTATTTCATGTCATTTATGTCATGCATGCATTTTCGCAGTGATGGTATACTTCTTAAGGAATTATTCAACAATTTTTATGACACTTAGGAATTGCTTAACATGGCAATCATTTTCTGATATTTTGTAACAATATTTTCGTGGATCTGAAAACAAACCATCATCATCATCATTTGCATCATCACAACAAAGTCTTCGACTTGATCTGAGCACTCTTTTCTTTTAACTTAATATTTCTATCTTAGGACTAGCTTGGGCCAAGGTGGGACTCCATGAAATGGTCTATAATAAGGCAATGTCCTTTGGAAATTATTATTAAAGTCTCCTTTTATTTTTATCCTAATTTCATTACAACCAATCAATTTGTTACATCAAATTATTTCATTTAAAATATTTAAAGCATGACATCAAGTTATAATTTTTTTCCCAAATGACATATTACATGAATCATCAAAATCATTACATCAATCAACTCAATCAATCAATCAAACATAAAAAGCATCATAATGACATCATAAGATAAGTCATATGATCAAAGCTATCTCATCTATATATATCAATAGAATATTTATTACATCATCAACTGTGGATTGGTATGCCTGAAAATCTGTACCTCGACATACTCAATCCTCTGCTCATCTAAGTATAATACAATAACGTTGACGTTATCCTTTTCTACAGCCTCAAGGAGCCTCTGAGATCTCGGCCTCATCCTCCTCCCCACCTCCCGAAGGATGAGGTGGTCCCATCGCGGTGCCCAACAGTGTGAGTCCTCATCATCGGCCCCAGGATGAGATCCTCGTCGACCCTATCCTGATAGGATGCTGGCAAGTGGCGGTTGTACCCTCTAGCCCTTTGGCATGCTTTGGTGTATAGCACACGATAGAATCGATCTAAGAAGCAGCGTAGCAGCTCTGGTGCTTGCCCCTACGCCTGCGTGCCTGGGAGCGAGCATTCTCGTCTCGTGAAACATGACACACCTCAACTTTGGTCTTTGTGTAGCTACATCTTGTAACGTCTGCTTTTGTTTCATAGATGATCTCTCTCTGCCGAAAGTAGCCATCTCCCTCTTGTCTCCAATGTCCCCACCCTTGCCCTTATCGGGTGATGGTGGCCTCTATGGACCCGAGGTCTTGCCTCCCTCCTCTCCCTCTCCCTTTGCCACGGCCTCACGTACTGTGGCCTCCTCTCTCTACAAGCTAAGCAAGCCCGGAGTTGCCTCCTGCATCACAGCATCGCCTCCCTACTCCCAGCCTTTCGCTTTGCATGGATCGGTCACGGGCCTCATCATCAGGGAAGGCGGGGATGCCTCGTCACGGGCATCGCGCGGTCGGCTACCCCTATGTCATCCCCATCCTTGGCTAAATGGGGCATGGTACGTACGACTCCCGACAATCACTTGCATCTCAGGCCACGTGGCGTGTGGTGTCTAGGATAGTCAAGAAAACTCATAGTACGTGAGAGATGGGATCCCCTAACGTAGACCGAGCTAACTGTAAAACTGATCATAGTGGTGAGCTCCACCTCTCCCTCTCCATCTGGCCACGTGGAACTCGTCGATGTGAGCTATCTGTCCATCCTCTGCTTACCACGGATGCTCTCTCCATGGCCTCCGGGTGATGCGGTGGGGACCAGAGTCATCCGAGTAGTCTGGGACATTGATCGATCCGTTGTTGTGCCCCTCTCGGAAGCCACCGTGCAAGACTGGACCTCTCTCCTTTATCGTTGGAAGCCTATCGGCCTCACTTCCACAATGTCCCGACACCAAACACCTTAGGAGTGATGTCATAACCGGACAACGAGCGCCCTTATCTGACCCCATCGGGATCCTATACAATCGGCGCAGAACAAAGTGCCCCAAGCAAATACGCAGCCATGGTCGGCATGTAGTAGGTCCACATTTGCCGACATCCATGGTACCACCACATCGCTCTGGTGGCATAGCAAAAGTCCACCAACTACCGAGCCAAAACTCGTGTCGGGTGTAGATGCCTAGGCATACAGCGTGCGTCCTCGATGTTCACTCCACCCTTCTCTGGGAGTGAAGCACTGAGTCCACGCAGTCGTCATTGCGTGGCCACCGATTGACCGTAGGTGTGATCATCCTCCCTTGTGTGGGGATTCTAAGAATCCTCCCGCCATCCTCTAGTGTGGGAGTCATCTCCTGCTCTTCAGTGTAAAGCATGAAGAGCACGGGTACCACCCCCTCTGCGCAGACATAGGTAGCCCCATATGAGTGGGAAACTTGTGGCATCTCTGCCACATGTAGTAGGTAGCTTCTCTTTGGTGATCTACCTTCTGCATGTGTCGGGAGCGGCCAAGTCCTCTCTTAATCCTCCATATTTCCACTCTACTGCTCTTTAAAAATCCTCTGTGGATCATAAACAACAAACAATCATTAATAACAGACACAGCAATCAATAATGCAACTTAAAGATCAAAATTTTTGCAATCGATGATACCATGCCTGTATGATATCGTCAGTGAGCAAAATCGTCTCCGATTTCACGTGTAGAAACAATCCTAGTTAAGCGAAATCATCCCTTTTAATGATTTAGCCCAATCAATAATGCGACTTAAAGATCAAAATTTTTGCAATCGATGATATCACCTGACCATTGAGGATATAAATCCAAAAATTGTTAAATCAATCTCAGATTTCACGTGTCGAAATACGTCTCTAATTTAATGAAATCCTTCCCTTTCCCCATGATTTGCCCTTAGAGGCGAGTCAGCAGACTTGAGGCAGTTGTCGTCTCGAACTCGAGGCAATTTTACGTCGGTAACAATCGATGGCCAAAAATGGTAGCGATGTCAAAATTCATCTAAATTCCTCCTAAAAAACATATAAAATTCAAATTAAATCAATCTAAACTAAGTTTAAACCCTTACAGTGAACCGCGGCGGACCTCTGCCAGTCATACGCTGTCTCCCCACCATTTTTGCTCGAGCTCTAAAAACGATGAAGTAATTAATAATGAATTAGGGTTTTACCTATTTTCTTAATTTTACTTCAAAATATTTCACAAATAATTTTCTTTTTCGTGTTTTCATGAAACGTTAGATTTGAGTAAAAACACGGAGGGAATTTCCTTTCCTAGTAAAATTTGTCGTGCAGTTAGACAAAGAATTGTCGCCTAAAAATGGGAATAATTTTTTGCTTTCATGGAATTGGAGAAGAACTCCTCTTTAACGCATTTTCTTCAAAAACTTGCCTAAGAGACAAAATGTAGCACCCTAAAATTGGCGGAAGGTAAAATTGGAATAATTATTCAGCAGAGTAAATAAATTTAAATTCAAATTTTAACCTCCCAACTGGCAGATTAGCAGTAGAAACACTGTTTCTCTTTTTCGCACCATTTTTAGCGATTGTTTTGACCATTTGATGATATAACTTTCTACGATCGGGACGATATCAGCACAGTTACGACGATTTCATGCAGTTTTAGAACGTCCAGACGATTTTTTGTCCTGGCTGAATTTGCATAGTTGGAGATCATTCAGCCGGTCTCAACTCTTAAAAGAGGAGGCGTGTCACTCAGGTTGGGACCCTTCCGGGTCAGAGATCTCCCAAATTGGGATGATCTCAACCTCCCAACAACTATCCTATGCCTATTTAACTCTAAAACTTTTCCTTTCCCAACACACAGGTACAGATTTTTGCAAATTGAGCCATATGCTCTAAAACATAAGTAATTCATGTTTGCATTGAGTCTCAGAGTATTCCTTTGCAATTTCTTCTTGGTTTAGATCGGAACTTGGCCCTATCACGACATTAAGCGGAACACTGTCAAGATCGGATCGATATCGTCAGTCAAGGAAGGCGATCTCATCTTGATCTTGAGATCGTTTGGTAAAGCACACATCGAGGCAATCGATTGCACCAGGTTTGCTCT
>JAQPPZ010005305.1:0-33247 GCA_028583015.1 Wollemia nobilis | reverse complement strand
AAATGTATAAAATATTTATTGCTCCTTTTTTTGTTACAACTATGCCATTCAATTCAATCCCAATTCAACTCATGTTATTTTTTAATTCTATGGAGCATTGTCTCCATAATATAGCAATAGTAATGTGACTCTTTGGATACTTGACTATTGCTCTCCTATGACTCTTGGCTTCTCATCTTGCCACTTGTATACTTGATGAACACTTGACTCTATGACTCTTGGACATATCTACAAGACTCTTGAACTCCTAATCTAGGATACTTGTGCACATCCTCACATTACATATTTGCACTCTTACATACAAGACACTTGTGCACATTCTCTCTTACATGACACTTGTGCATTTCCTGCACATTTACACTTACATAAAAGGAGAAATATAAATCACATCCTAAACTATAGACACAACTTTAATCTACTATTTGTAAATGTACCATGGGGGTACATTAGCATGTACCAAATAATGTAATATTCTCCAACAAAATATTTACCTTAAAAGAGAGCAAGGATAATACAAAGTATGGTGGTTGAGATAGACCATAGTTTATCAAATGTAAGTTTCCCTATTAATCATTGCAATATTGAAATTATTTAGGGAGGCTTTAAAACAATAGATGCATTATTTTTACACTAAAATTTACAGATGTGACCTAGGCTATACTAAAAAATACTATAATGACAAAGCCTACAATTTTGAATATGTGGTGGAAAGCACCAGTTTGCTTGGGTTGTCTAGTAGGAAAGCAACACCAAGATTCACAATCATAGAGCTAAAGGACAATTGGATGCCATATATATTGATCTATGCAGATTGATGCAAACCAATTACGATGGACACAAGTAATTTCCATTCTTTATTGATGATTTTTTAATGGGTTATATGGTATTGAAATGGGCCCCACTCGTATTACATCATCACCACATAGTGGTATTACAAAAAATATTAGATATTATCCATGTATTATTTGAAAATATTCAAACCTGGATCTCCTCCTTGAAATATTGAGGAATCTAACTAGTTGAGATAATGCCACTTGATCATTCTTTATTGATGATTACTCACAAAATATGTGGGTATATTTCCTACCACTCAAATCAGATGCCTTCATAAATTTTAGGTATCATTTTCAAGTCCTTTTCTTAGAATAAGGAGGAATATAAATTCAATATACATCCTACGAAGTCAGAATCTCCAATTATAATAATTGAGTCAAATGATGAATTTCATTAATTTCTATAGCCTAAGAGAAAGCTAAAACTAAAACTAGAGTTAGTGCTAAAGTCAAATCTCAAGTCAGTGTTAGATCTAGAGTAAGAGCCAATGCCAAAGCTAGAACTAGATAATAATCTTATTAACCTCAAAACTAAGAGGGGTAGTCATTTTTTGTAAAAGGTACATTTCCATCCAATGACTAACACCTTCAAATATTTGTTATACCAAATCATGTAATAAGGAGGATGTAAGATACCTATTATATTATTTTATGATTATTATATATTAATTAATTTTGCACCTCACAAGAGATTGAGAGAATCTAAATAGTCAGAGATGAAGGTGAAGCACGAAGAGTCTCTTGAGACATCAAAGAGACATAAATTTGTATGTATGTGTGTGTAGACATGGAAAATTGACCCATCAAAATGAGTCATTTTCCTCTTAGAATCCCTAAGAAGTTCCTCAAAATGCTAAGTGCAAGATTTGAGACCTTTTCTTTCCCTCTTGTTCTTGCCTTTTTTCCTTGGCCTTGCCGAATTCAAGTCACAAGGCACGAATTTGGAAAATTTGGATTTTTCTCCTAGAAAAGTCCAAATTTGTGCCAACCTCTTCTGTGTCAACCCGAAACCAAGGTTGTTTTTTATTTTCCTATATTTTTCCCTCCAAACCTCTTATAAGTAAGAGGATTGGATTTCCCTTTTCTCCTAATAAGATTTTGATAATGACAAGTTCTAGCAAGTTCACTCCTAGTTATCAAATTCTTCCAAGTGTGGTCTGACAAGTGCTCTTGTGCTTTGGATTATTTTTGTTTGCTATTTTTGGTGATCAAGTGTGGGAGCCTTGAGGAGGGGTCTACCATTTTGGTTGCTGCCTACATCCTTTTGTTGCTCTTTCACTTCCACCAGGTTTTTCTTGCATTAATAGTCTTCTTAAATCATAAAATTTCCATATTGTATTGCATTTTTGGCATTATTAGATCATTTAAGGTCTTTATCATGAATTCATGCCCCATCCTTATAGGGCATGAATTTGATAGAACCAAATTCATAGTTACCCCTTACGGGGTGTGAATTTGGTTCTCTAGGGCTTAGGGGTAGGATTTCACTCCCAAAACCCTAGGTTGCTCTTGCATGCTGCATTTAGGTCATAATCTCTTTGTTTGCACTCTATTTTTTGCATTGTTTCATGTTATTGCATTTTGTCTTGTTCACTTCCAAAGGTCAACAATCACTTTTATTTTCAAATGATCAGCTAAAAGGACCAAGGGGGCTTGACTGTTGCACCTCCAAGCTCAGTCACATAGCGGCCTAAGTAGGCCCCCAAACACTGATCAATTTTTCCAAGGGTTTTGAAGTTGTTTTGTAGGTTTTGAAGTTGTTGGATATATCGAGATGAAAGTTAAAAGCTAGGATCAACCACCGGATCAAGTAAGTGCTCTAAATAGACTTCTTAGGTTGTTTTTTGTTTGCTTTCTACTCATTTCTATTCTAGATTTAAATCATAAATAAAGAAAAGTATTTGAATTTCATTTTTAGGCATTTGAAAGAGAAAAAGCATATAGTTTGCATCTTAGGTTAAATCTGTTTGTGCATTCTCTTGAACCCTTGCTAAAAAGGAAAATATTTTATTTCTTACAAAATTAGGGTTTTAGTTCTCATTGAAATTAAAAATCATTCTAGGGATAGCTCTTTGTTTGCTTGCATCATTGTTTGCCTTGCATTGTTCTTTTATTCTTCATAGCTTAGATCTTAGTAAGGCCAAACATAGGTGCTTGTTCAAATAAATACATCAAACATTTCCACCCTAGACTTGGAGTGAGTCCTTAAACTATTCTTGGTGAACCCTTTGATCCCTCAAGCCCTCGAGTGTAGAGGATATCAACATACCCTCATGGTCACCTCGGCTCCCAATGGATCCAACCAAGAATCATACATGGTAGGGCAGTTTTCTCCCCTCTACATCTTTGGTGAACCTAATATGAAACATGTCCTTAGTGGCCATCTAGGAAGCCTTTTCTTTTTCTCTTCTTTGTTTTTGTTTTAAACCATAAATAAGACCATTAAAATTTGTTTGTTTAGATTAGAAAAACATAAAAATGCTTAATAAAATATTTTGTGTCTCTTTTGTTAGTTTTAGATCTCCCTTCATCTCTCCTATCCTTTCCCTTAATCCTAATGGCTCCCAACCTTAGGAGTAAGTGAAAGCTTTTAGAATCTGATGAGAATCCTCAAGGGGATGATCAGATTGATAGGGAGAATCCCAATCTAGATGTAAAAGAGGATATAGAGACTGGTAATGACCTTGATCCTATTGAGGGGTCTAATGGACACCTCACCTTTAAATCATTTGATCATATCTAGAATTTCTTTAAGCATCATAGGGATGCTTTGAATAAGGCTATGGATGAAGAAGCCCAACTCGAAGAGGTTGGGACATCTCATCATCAAACCATTTCTCCTCAAAATATTTGAATCAATCCTTTGTTTGAATCTTCTCATGATGTTAATCCATTTCATAAACCTACATATGCCACTACTACAACCACCAATATTGGGGGAATTCCACAAGTTCTTCCAACTAGTAGTGCATCTCAAAATCATGTTCAATTTCCTCCTCATTCTATTCCTCCTTATAACATTTCTTCTATTCCACCAAATGTGAGTTATCCTCCACAACAAGATACCATACAAAACATCCCATATCATAACAATGTTAATGTTTCTAACATTAACCAAACCCCTTTTCAACAATCCACCTATAACCCTCTAGGGAATCTAGGGGTATTGCACAACAACAATCCCGATATGCAAAGTTTAACAAGTGTAGTGAAACAATTGGTATTAAGAATGGATATGCTTCAACCTCCAAGTTTCACTTATGACTATAAGGAAATGTGCAATCAACCTCTAGACCCTATGGTCACCACTAGGCCCTACCCTAAGCATTTCCCAATGTCGGTCTTACCTATTTATAAGGGAACATAGGACCCAATTGAACATTTAAGGATGTTTAGAACAACATGTCATGATATTATATATGATGACATGTTGTTGCTAAAAATATTCCCTAAGAGCCTTGGTGGTATGGCATTGGAATGGTATTATCAACTACCTCATCATTCTTTAAGGAATTTTGAAGAGACAACTAGGTTATTCATTCAACAATTTGGAGCTTGTATTGAGAAAAATGTGACTATGCAAGATTTATATCTTTTAAAGCAAGGTAAAGATGAAAGTTTCTCAGAGTTTTTGGCTTGATGGAGAAGTTTAGTTGGATGATTAAGATACACCTTACCTCCTCGAGACATGTTAGAGATATTTATTGGAAATTTACAAGAACATATCTCATATGAATTGGAAACAACAATTATTACCTCTTTCGAACAAGCAATAGATTTGGCAAGAAGAGTAGAGAAAGCTCTTATTCAAAGAGGTCAACTTAAGTCAAGAAAATAAGAGGATAGGACCATAAAAATTCAATATAAGAATAAGCATGTAGTTGGTGATGGGGTAATAGATAATCGATAAACCAATAATGTTAATGTTGCTAGTACCTTGTAGAAGATGGTACTTAGTAGACCTCAAAAACCCCCACCAAGGAATTTTACTAGACTCAACCTACCTATTACGATGGTCCTTAAGCAACTCTTGGAAGCTAAGATGATTGAGTTACCTCCCATAAGGTAACCTAATACCACAACAAATTGGTATAAGCCTGATCAACATTGTGAGTATCATAGAGTGGAAGGGCACATGACACATTCATGTAAGAGGTTGAAACATGTGGTTCAAGACTTAATAGATGAGGGTCATCTTGTCATAGAGGACTCCCAACCTACTCCTAACCACAAACCTCCAACTAATCAACCTCCTACTCAATAGGCACCTACGACTAATCAAGATATGGGGATCTTCCAAAATCCCCTACCCAATCATCAACAATAGACAACCAACCAGGTGTCTTATCATAATGTGCCACCACCCTACAACAACATGGTTGGTATGATAGCAACTACTACAAGGCAACAAGCTCAAGCTCAACCAACTCAACAATCTCAGTAGGAGATAAGTTCTACATCCAACCAACCTTCTAGACCACCTTTAGTTCTGAAGAGTACCCAAAAAAGGAGCACAAGTGTAGAAAAACCAACCTTAGTGTTGAAGCCACAACCAAAAGTCTCCTTCGACATTCAACAATAGTTAAGTAACACACCAACCAAGATATCCCTCTTAGAGCTTTTGCAAACTTCTCCTATTCATAGGGAAGCCTTGTTGAAGCTTCTAAGTCAACAATCTATCCCAAGATCTTCCCCCTAGTAACCTAGCTAATGTTGTAGGTTCTCTTGGGATTAATCATATATCTTTTTATGATGATGATCATTCCTCCTCAAATTTGCAAGGGGATTCTCCCCTTTACATCACTGCATACATTGGGGAAAATTTTATCAAGAGAATCTTGGTGGACAATGGTTCCTCCCTCAATCTATGCACTTATAAATTTTTCCAAAATCTTGGATTAAAGGAGGAAGATTTAACCAAATTTGATGTCATCATAAAATCTTTCAACAATGAATCTCAAGAAGCCTATGATATTTTATCCCTTCCCCTTAGGGTAGGATCCAAGATCTTAGATACCTTGTTTTATGTGGTATCTTGCCCAACATATTTCAATCTTCTTCTTGGATGCCCTTGGATTCATGCAATGAGGGTTGTCCCTTCTACTCTTCATCAATGTTTAAAATATGAATTCAAATATCAACTTATCACCATTCAGGTGAACCCTCATCCATTTCAATATTGTTCAATGGTTGAGCAAGCTCAATCTAGTCTCAATTTTTATCCATCTGTTTCTCTCCACAAAATTTCTTCTACTTCTTCTTCTAACATCATCAAGGAGTTTGAAAATTTTAAAATAAGTGAGGAACCACCAACCATAATTTCATCATAGGATCAAATCAACTTGCTTGATGAAAGTCCTCTTCTAGATCTAGCAAAGCTACCACCTTCACCCCGAACTATGGGTTTACCCCATAAAAAGGGTGAAGTAGTACACATCGGTATGTGTACCTTTATCTATGTGGGTACATCCCTCAAAGAAAATATCCATGGTAGCAACCCCTTTCCTGTAGAGTGAGCCTTTGCCCATTGTTATCTATCCAATGATTACCCACTTCCTAAGCAGATCCTATCTAGTATGGGATATGTAGGTAAGGGTTTGGGGCCACAACAGAAAGGTATTCAAGAGCCTTTGGAAGTTGAGCTTTGGCCTAGGAGATGTGGCATAGGCTACATCCCCAAAAAAACCAACCCTTACCAATTGATGATGATCAACTTATCACTTATGCTGAATTTTTGGATCATCATGGCTTAGAGTGGAGTAATGAGGATGAGGGACCACCTTCTCCCTCTAACATTTTGTTTTGCAATGTGATAACTTTGGTGCACCTTGAGTTAGTTGTGACCCCAAGGGAGTATGCTGAAGGGGATACTCTTTGTGATATGGATCATGAAGATATCCTCCAAAATAGCTTCTTCTTTGATGGGTCAGTCCCTTGTGTCGCCCATGTTGAGTCTTCTAGTTCTCAAGAGGACTCCATTCCTATGTCTCCTATAGACCTTGAGCAATTAGGAGTCATCATTCTTGTCGCTAAGAAGGAAGGCACATTCAGGGTATGTGTTGACTTTCATTTAGAAACTCCCATAGAATGTGCTAAGGGGGATACTCTTTGTGATGTGGCTCATGAATATTTCCTCCATAATAGCCTTTTATTTGAGGAGTTAGTCCCTTGTGTCATCATTTTGATAGCTAAGAAATATGGTACCATCAGAGTGTGTGCCAACTTTCATTTAGATCGTTTAAACCAATTGGAGTTGTTGGATGAAAAGTGCATCCATGTTAAAGTTTTATCCCAATAGGATAGGCTCCTTTCTCATAACAGCCAATTTTAGCTCAAGAGCCTATCATTTAGTATCATTAGATGGTAAATATCTTAAATACCCAATGAACATAATGCACTTAAAAAGATACTATGCATAATTTCATTCTCATCATATTTTTTTTTTTTGTTCTTCCTCTTTTTTTTATCATCTCTCTTCTTCTATTTTGCTTCTCTTTGATTTGTTTGCATTAGTTTTCTTGCTCATTATACATTATTGCTTGTCATATTGCATGGAAAACTTGACATATTTCTCTTTTGCATATTTTGATTGTCATATAGTTAGCTCCTTTCTACTTGATCATACTTGCATGACTACTTGATAATATAGTTTTTAGGGACTTTTCCATGAGGTAGGTGATGAAACCTAGTTAGGTTTTAGCTCATATGCATTGCACTCATACTACAAAGTCCTCTACCTAGGGAATAATCCTTGACCTTGAAAGTATCACTAATTACAAAATTTCTCCAAGTCAAGGGATATTGTTATTTATCTCTTGTATATCCTTGTTCTTTACATGTTTTCTAATTCTTATTTCTCTAAGATAATGGATATATGTTCCCTCTTCTATATGTGCATATTGTTGTGCCTACACATATCCTTGTTTGACATTTTGATTTTTAATATCTTGTTGTGGGGTAGGATGGATGCCGCATGAATATAATTTATGGTGTTCATATGATCACTAACTATTCTACATGCATATATTAGCTCTTGGAATTTCAAATAAAGGTGTTTTGCTCAATCTTCTTCTCTCGGGCTAATACCCCTATCGATTTGCACTCCTTTTGACCATCTACACACACCACACCCTATCAGGTTGCTAATTCTTTTCATGTTGACTCAACGAGCTCTACACCCATTACAAGGATAGCTTCATGGTTGCCAACGAGGGGTAACCTCCACTTAGAGTATTTACGAGCATACATCCTAGCAGGTATCACTCCATAGCATCCACTAGTGAGCACACACCCATAGAAAGTTCTTTGATCCATATTTGGTCACTAGCGAGCACACAATAATAATAGTATTTTCACTCCATCTTTGGTCACTAGCGAACACACACCCATAGTGGTTAACACTCCCCTACAATTTGTTCTTTCTAGCAAGCATAACACCCTCATGAGCTTTACATCCCCAATAGGTTCCACTCCATATTAACCATTTGAGAGCATCTATACTCATAGAGTTTCACTCCTTTTCTTTCACTTAGTTTATGATCATTTGATCATATTGGCTCCTTACGGGCTAATTTGATCCAAATGCCATACTCTAAGCATCCTTTTTTGTTCTTTTTTGATAGGTTGTTGACTTTGTTATTCTTCTTCTTCTTCTTATTTCCTTTTCTTCTTTCACTTATTTTCACCCCCTTTTCTCCTTTTCATACCCCTTTTTCTCTCTCCTCTTTTTTATTCTCTCTCTCTCTCTTGCTTGTCGCTCTCCTTTTTTATGCATCTACCTTTTTTGAGTTTCCTATGAAATATTGCATTTCCTCTGAAACTCAAGGAGGCATCTTGGCCTGAGAGGTATTAAAGTAATTAATGTCTCATTTTGCATGTAAAATTTCAAAGTATCTAGAATAACGTCATTTTTGCACCACCCCTTCTAAATCAAACACCTATTTTTATGTTTGTTATTATTAACCTATAGGTGTCTACATATTTCTTTGACGCATTTATTAGGCCATAAATGCATCAAAGAGGGGGAAAAATGTAGACATAGAAAATTGACCCATCAAAATGAGTTATTTTTACCTTAGAATCCCTAAGAATTTCCTCAAAATGCTAAGTGAAATATTTGAGTCTTCTTTCCCCCTTGTTCTTGTTTTTTTTCTTGGCCTTGCCAAATTCATGGTCATCTAGGACAAGACGTGAATTCAACAAATTTGGATTTTTCTCCTAGAAAAGTCTAAATTTGGGCCAATATATTTTGTGTCAGTCCTAGACCAAGGTTGTTTTCATTTTTCTACCTTTTTTCCTCTAAACCTCTTATAAATAAGAGGATTGGATTGTTGGCAATTTGAGTTATTTTGTGTTGTCATTGATGTCACATGGATCACATTGAGTTTTGGTGGCAAAAGCACTTCATAAATAATCATTTATGATATTTTGGAGAGCAAGGATATATACAGGGTTTTGTGGCACAAGAGGCATATAATATTTAATTTTTTAAATATTATATTAATGGTTTTTATTAAAACCAATGGTAAAGGTTTTTATTAAAACCAATGGCAAGGGTTTTTATTAAAACCGACGGAAAGGTTTTTTAATAAAACCAACGGAAAGGGTTTTCATTAAAACCATTGGAAAGGGTTTTTCATTAAAACCACTATGCTAAGACTTCTCCAAATTATGATGGATGAAAAGGTTTTCCAATAAAACCTAGGTGCAAAAAGTTTCATGGCGAAATTCAAAATAATGAAGGAGATATCCCAATTCAAAGTTAAGAGGTGAATTATTAAATTTTTATTTAATAATTCTAAGGTCTAAAGTTGAATTACATTATCCGTCGACGTGCAAAGGTTGGGGAGATAAATAAAGATTCGCCGACGTCATTCGAAGGCATGGAGGTGCATATAAATAAAAGGTAAAAACCTTTGATTATTTAAGACTTGACATAGCGCATGAGAGAGAGTCATCGAAAGGGGAGCAACGAAGAAAGAAGGATAAATAACTTTTGATTTGAGAGCAAGGTCAAGTAAAAAACATGGGAAAGTGACATCACGCAGGAGCCTATAGCGCAGTTGGTAGCGCACAAACTTTGCACAAGGTAGGTTCATTGTTCGAATCCCGCCAAGGGCAAAGTGTTTTGCTAAGGAAGGCAAATCAAGTTTTAGATTTGAGCGCAGGTTAAAGTTGGGTGTTTGGGATTAAATCCCAACGTGGGCTAGCACCCATGTGGTAAGCGCCTCACAGCGCTAGGCGAGAGGAACAGAGTTTGACTCTCGTGAAGGTGCATTGATTGAAGGCATTAGATTTTGAAGGTGTGAAGGCGCATTGATTTTGGCAAAGGAATTATCGATTTCGAAGGTTTCAAAGGCAACAAATTTCATAAAAGGTATTTATCACTAAGCATGGTAATATTTGATATTCCAAATTTTTTGGTGCATTAAAATCATTTCTGCCATAACTAGGGAGTCATAAGGTATTTATTGGAAATAAATGATTGTTGTGTGTGTGCTTAGGGAGATATAAGGTGTGGAATTAAATATTTGAATTGTGTGTGTGCTTGTGGAGTTATAAGGTGTGGAATTAAATATTTTTTTGAGTAATAAAAAATAAAAGCATAGGTGCTTGTTGTATGTGTTAATGAAATTAGGGAGTCATAAGGTTGAAAAGTGTTGAACTTGTTATATGTCCTAGTGCATGATTTAATTATGAAATTAAACTAGGAACTTGAGACCTAGTTAATTGCTACCTTGAGTTAGAAGACATGCACATGAGTTAGGGTTTGAAGTTGAAGACAAATTGCTTGATTATGTGCCTTGGCTATTGAGAGGAAGTGGATGGATTAGAAAATCAATTTTATGGATAAAATTGATACTTGAGTTCCATGATTGCTTTAGTGGAGTTCATTGAGAGTATTGCCATTATTGAGGAGGTTTTTGCTATTGCTTTGAGGAGATTATTGTTGGTTACTTGTTGAGTACATTGCCACTATTTGAGACCATTGAGGAGATCATTTGCTAGTCACTTGTGGATACATTTGCCTTTCATTTGAGGAGATCATTGTTGGCTATTTGAGAGCTCTTTGCTTGAGGGAGTTGTGCTTGTTTCTTGAGAGCTTATTGACATTGCATGAGGAAGATATTATTGAGAACCTATTGCTATCACTTGTGGAGATTGTCCTTGGTTGGTTGAAGTCCTCATTGTTATTGCTTGGAGAGGTTTCCATTTGAGAGATCATTTGTCATCCATTTGAGAGTACCTTGTTGAGCATTGTTGTCATCCATTTGAGAGTACATTATTGAGCATTGTTGTCATCCATTTGAGAGATCATTTGTCATACATTGTTGAGATCATTGTGGATCATTGTTGTCATCCATTGAAGAGTACATTGCCATTCATTGTTGAGCACATTGTTGAGTATTGTCATCATTCATTTGTTATCCATTGTTGAGTTCATCATTGAGCCTTGCCTTCATTGATTTGTGGTTGAGATTTGAGTGCTACTTGAGAGTCATTGGTTGAGCCTTTGGGAAGGCTTTTGGGATAGAATTTTTGGACATATTTGAGACAACTTTTGTGCATGATTGGTTGAGCCTTTGGGAAGGCTTTTGGGATAGAATTTTTAGACAGATTTGAGACAACTTTTGTGCATGATTGGTTGAGCCTTTGAGAAGGCTTTGGGACAGATTTGGATAGATTTGAGATATATTTTAGTCATGATTGGTTGAGCCTTTGGGAAGGACTTTGTGGATAGATTTGGGATAGCATTTGAGTAGGATTGTTTGAGCCTTTTGTGAAGGCTTTGAGGATATATTTGGGATAGCATTTGAGCAAGATTGTTTGAGCCTTGTGAGAAGGCATTGAGGTAGATTTGTGAGTAGTGAAAGAGATAGGATAGAAATAGAAAACACATCAACACTAGTTGCCTAGCTGAGCAGATCAGTGGATAGCCTAGCTGAGTAGATCAGTGGATAGCCTAGCTGAGTAGATCAATGGATAGCCTAGCTGAGAATATCAGTGGATAGCCTAGCTGAGTAGATCATTGGATAGCCTAGTTGAGTAGATCAATGGATAGCCTAGCTGAGCAGATCAGTGGAGCCCACCTGAGCAGATCAAGACAACCTAGCTTTGAGCAGATCAAAGTAATCATTTGTATTGGGATAAGGATCCCTATTTCTTTATGAAATATTATAAGGAGATTATCTTGTGGACTACCCCACATTGGGGGAACCACGTTAAATCTTGTGTCTCAATTGTGTGTGATGATTTGTGCACTTGCTTACTATTGCTATCTATGTTATTAATGCACACTGCTATATTTGGTTATTGCAATTGAGGACACTAATTGATATTGGTTTGGAAAGAAAGTAAAAAGTGGGTGCTATATTGTTCATCCCCCTCTCAGTATAAGCTTGTGTTCTTCAATTGGTATCAGAGCGGGTTCCTTCGAAAAGGCTAATAGCTTGAGGGTATATTCTACAAGAACATAGATGGCTTCATAGAATGGATCATCTACAAGTAAGGCTCCACTGTTTGATGGTAACAATTATGCTTTTTGGAGCATGAGAATGAAGAACTATTTGATATCACAAGGATATGAGGTATGGCAGATGGTTGCAAAAGAGTATAAGGTTGAAGGTGATCCCGAGATAGATAAGACTATCAGGAAATTGGTTGAGATCAATGCAAAGGCAATGAATTGTATTCTGAGTGGGCTACGTGAGACAGATTTTGCAAAGGTCATGGTATGTAATTCAGCTAATGAAATGTGGACCAAGTTGTGGAATACCTATGAAGGAGATTCCAAGGTAAAGTTGGCAAAACTACAAACTCATAGAAGAAGATTCGAGGAATTGAAAATGGAAGATTCTGAAGATATTACAAAGTTTTTACTTCGAGTTGATGAGATTGCTAACACCATGAGAGGCCTAGGATTTGAGATGAAAGAATCAGATGTTACTCAAAAGGTTTTGAGATCACTTCCCATGAAGTATGATGCAAAGGTTTCAGCGATAGAAGAAACAATGGATATCGACAAGCTAACGATGGAAGAACTACAAGGAACTCTCACAGCTTATGAGATGAGGATAGATAAGCATCAAGCTCCAATGAAAGAAATTGCATTCAAAGCTTTAGAGAAAAATAAAGGGAAAGATCCAGAGATAGATAGAGATTCAGATAATGATGAGGAAGCTAACTTCATCAAAAGGAAAAAGGACTCAAGGAATTACAGGGATATGAAGAAATTCAAATGCTACAAGTGTGGTGATTATGGTCACTATGCAAACAAGTGTCCACATGAAGAAAATAGTGATGATGAAAAATAGGGTCATAGAAGAAAAGAAGAAGGAAAGCATAAGCATGACAAAGATGACAGGTACAAGCAAAGCAAGCATGAGAAGAAGAAAAGTTTTTGTAAGACTAAGAAAACTTTCTACATTGAAGAAGCAAATGATAGCTCAGATCATAGTGATAGAGATCACTCAGATGATGAAAAGGAAGAACATCTATTCTTAGGAATAGAAGGTGAAAGAGAACAATGCTTTGTGTGTGGTCAACGAGATCACAGATCAGGATATTGCAATGGCTTCAGTGATAGTGAAGATGAAATGACATACCAAGGAAATAGGCAAAGACAAAGGATTCATGAGAGTTTGTTTGCTATAGAAGAAGATAATGATCTCAGTGATAGTGAAGATGAAGAAGGGTTTTTCTATAGGATAAAATAAGTAGAAGAAGAACTTCCACTCCAAACAGAAGAAGTTAAACAAGAGGATATTTCAAGAAAGATAGATGTCTCAGTGATCTAAAAGAAGACTTCAATGATATCCATGAGCAACTACAAGAGGTTAAGGAGAATCTAAAAGAATTGAGATGTTCCATACTGAGAAGTTTGATCCATCACATGACTCAAAAGGTCAAGATATTTTCAGAGAAGGAAACATGTATTTTAGAGACAATAGAGATGGATGCAGTTGCTATTGGACACAAATGAAGAGAAATATGAAGAAAGTTCCAAAGCTCCTATGGCTCCAAATATCCAATTTGGATCTTGTTTTGAGATAGGTGAATCAAGTTCAAAAGGCAAAGAAATTCTTGAAGAAGAAAGCAAGGAAGAAGTTAAGGAAGAAGATTTGGATACCACAAAGAAGGATCAAGGATACAATGCACAAGTCAAAGATGATCACAAGGATAAAGGTCAAGAAAGGTATGAGGAACCAAGGCATGAACAAAGGGCTTTTCAAGGACATTGTTTTTCTTGTAATGGATTTGGACACAGGGCTATACATTGCAGGGTCTATGGATCAAAGAAAAAGTTTGATTTCACTAGAAGGATCTTCAAAGGAAGAAGATATGGTTTTCAGGGACATTGCTTCTTATGCAACAGGATTGGTCATAGAGCTTCTCAGTGCAAAGGAAATGAGCAACATGGTTTTGGTTTTAGAGCTACACAATTCAGAGGTCATGGTCATAATGATTATGGAAACAAAGCTTCACAATACAGGGTTCAGGAAAGGAATGGATATGGAAATGATTTCAAGAAAGAATTTAGGATATGGGCACCATCCAAAGGCTACAATATCAAGTGTTTTAATTGCAATAACTTTGGACATATTGCAAGATGGTGTAGGACTCAATTCCAAATAGGTTCAAGGCAAGAAGGTCAAACAGGTTCAAGGCAAGAAGGTCAAACAGGTTCAAGACAAGAAGATCAAGTAACTTATCAAGAAAAGGAGACCAGAAAGATGTGGAAGGAAGTTGACAAAGGAAAGGAACAATGTAATATGGGAGTAAATGTACTCCCACCCCAAAATTAATCACCTCAATAGAGAAGGTGGTAGGGGGCTAAGCTTAAGAGTCATATATTTTAGCCCCATAGGTGTCCCTTTTGCCATTGATGTCAAAGGGGGAGAGTTTTGAGTAAGGGGGAGAGCATTGAGTTAGGGGGAGCAGCCTCCAAAGAGAACATTGAGATAGGGGGAGCAGCCTCCATAGAGAGTATTGAGTCAGGGGAGCAACTTTGATTTTCAGAAATGGCTTTTGTAGTGATTGTGGTGATTTGCATTAGAGGTGTTGCCATCAATGACAAAGGGGGAGATTGTTGGCAATTTGAGTTATTTTGTGTTGTCATTGATGTCACATGGATCACATTGAGTTTTGGTGGCAAAAGCACTTCATAAATAATCATTTATGATATTTTGGAGAGCATGGATATATACAGGGTTTTGTGGCACAAGAGGCATATAATATTTAATTTTTTAAATATTATATTAATGGTTTTTATTAAAACCAATGGTAAAGGTTTTTATTAAAACCAACGGCAAGGGTTTTTATTAAAACCAATGGAAAGGTTTTTTAAAACCAACGGAAAGGGTTTTCATTAAAACCATTGGAAAGGGTTTTTCATTAAAACCACTATGCTAAGACTTCTCCAAATTATGATGGATGAAAAGGTTTTCCAATAAAACCTAGGTGCAAAAATTTTCATGGCGAAATTCAAAAGAATGAAGGAGATATCCCAATTCAAAGTTAAGAGGTGAATTATTAAATTTTTATTTAATAATTCTAAGGTCTAAAGTTGAATTACATTATCCGTCGACGTGCAAAGGTTGGGGAGATTAATAAAGATTCGCCGACGTCATTCGAAGGCATGGAGGTGCATATAAATAAAAGGTAAAAACCTTTGATTATTGAAGACTTGACATAGCGCATGAGAGAGAGTCATCGAAAGGGGAGCAACGAAGA
This sequence comes from Wollemia nobilis, assembly GCA_028583015.1. Classification (NCBI taxonomy): domain Eukaryota; kingdom Viridiplantae; phylum Streptophyta; class Pinopsida; order Araucariales; family Araucariaceae; genus Wollemia; species Wollemia nobilis. Next base: position 17,681 of record JAQPPZ010005305.1, on the reverse strand, counting down.
AAGAAGGATAAATAACTTTCGATTTGAGAGCAAGGTCAAGTAAACAACATGGGAAAGTGACATCACGGAGGAGCCTATAGCGTAGTTGGTAGCGCACGAACTTTGCACAAGGTAGGTTCGTTGTTCGAATCCTACCAAGGGCAAAGTGTTTTGCTAAGGAAGCAAAATCGAGTTTAAGATTTGAGCGCAGGTTAAAGTTGGGTGTTTGGGATTAAATCCCAACATGGGCTAGCACCCACGTGGTAAGCGCTTCACAATGCTAAGCGAGAGGAATGGAGTTTGACTCCCGTGAAGGTGTGAAGGCGCATTAATTTTTGGCAAGGCATTGACAATTTTGAAGGTGTGAAGGCACATTAATTTTTGGCAAAGGAATTATCGATTTTAAAGGTTGCGAAGACAACAAATTTCATAAAAGGTATTTATCACTAAGCGCATGGTAATATTTGATATTACCAAAGTTTTGGTGCATTAAAATTATTTCTGTCATAACTAGGGAGTCATAAGGTATTTTGGAAATAAATGATTGTTGTGTGTGCTTAGGGTTAGGGGAGTTATAAGGTGTTGGAATTAAATAATTGGTGTGTGTGGCTTGTGGAGTTATAAGGTGTGGAATTAAATAAATAAAAGCATAGGTGCTTGCTGTATATGTTAATGAAATTAGGGAGTCATAAGGTTGAAAAGTGTTGAACTTGTTATATGTCCTAGTGCATGATTTAATTATGAAATTAAACTAGGAACTTGAGACCTAGTTAATTGCTACCTTGAGTTAGAAGACATGCACATGAGTTAGGGTTTGAAGTTGAAGACAAATTGCTTGATTATGTGCCTTGGCTATTGAGAGGAAGTGGATGGATTAGAAAATCAATTTTATGGATAAAATTGATACTTGAGTTCCATGATTGCTTTAGTGGAGTTCATTGAGAGTATTGCCATTATTGAGGAGGTTTTTGCTATTGCTTTGAGGAGATTATTGTTGGTTACTTGTTGAGTACATTGCCACTATTTGAGACCATTGAGGAGATCATTTGCTAGTCACTTGTGGATACATTTGCCTTTCATTTGAGGAGATCATTGTTGGCTATTTGAGAGCTCTTTGCTTGAGGGAGTTGTGCTTGTTTCTTGAGAGCTTATTGACATTGCATGAGGAAGATATTATTGAGAACCTATTGCTATCACTTGTGGAGATTGTCCTTGGTTGGTTGAAGTCCTCATTGTTATTTCTTGGAGAGGTTTCCATTTGAGAGATCATTTGTCATCCATTTGAGAGTACCTTGTTGAGCATTGTTGTCATCCATTTGAGAGTACATTGTTGAGCATTGTTGTCATCCATTTGAGAGATCATTTGTCATACATTATTGAGATCATTGTGGATCATTGTTGTCATCCATTGAAGAGTACATTGCCATTCATTGTTGAGCACATTGTTGAGTATTGTCATCATTCATTTGTTATCCATTGTTGAGTTCATCATTGAGCCTTGCCTTCATTGATTTGTGGTTGAGATTTGAGTGCTACTTGAGAGTCATTGGTTGAGCCTTTGGGAAGGCTTTTGGGACAGAATTTTGGACAGATTTGAGACAGCTTTTGTGCATGATTGGTTGAGCCTTTGGGAAGGCTTTTGGGATAGAATTTCTGGACATATTTGAGACAACTTTTGTGCATGATTGGTTGAGCCTTTGAGAAGGCTTTTGGGATAGATTTGGGATAGATTTGGTGTATGATTTGGTTGAGCCTTTGTGAAGGCTTTGAGGATATATTTGGGATAATATTTGAGTAGGATTGTTTGAGCCTTTTGTGAAGGCTTTGAGGATAGATTTGGGATAACATTTGAGCAGGATTGTTTGAGCCTTGTGAGAAGGCTTTGAGGTAGATTTGTGAGTAGTGATAGAGATAGGATATAAATAGAAAACACATCAACATAAGTTTCCTAGCTAAGAGATCAATGGATAGCCTAGCTGAGAGATCAGTGGATAGCCTAGCTGAGTAGATTAGTCAGGATAGGATAGCCTAGCTGAGTAGATTAGTGGATAGCCTAGCTGAGTAGATCAGTGGATAGCCTAGTTGAGTAGATCAGTGGATAGCCTAGCTGAGCAGATCAGTGGAGAGCCTAGCTGAGCAGATCAGTGGAGCCCACCTGAGCAGATCAGGACAGCCTAGCTTTGAGCAGATCAAAGTAATCATTTGTATTGGGATAAGGATCCCTATTTCTTTGTGAAATATTATAAGGAGATTATCTTGTGGACTACCCCACATTGGGGGAACCACGTTAAATCTTGTGTCTCAATTGTGTGTGGTGATTTGTGCACTTGCTTACTATTGCTATCTATGTTATTAATGCACACTGCTATATTTGGTTATTGCAATTGAGGACACTAATTGATATTGGTTTGGAAAGAAAGTAAAAAGTGGGCGCTATACTGTTCACCCCCCTCTCAGTATAAGCTTGTGTTCTTCATGGATTCCCTTTTTCTTCTAACAAGATTTTGATGATGACAAGTTCTAACAAGTATGCTCCTAGTTATCAAATTCTTCCAAGTGTGGTCTGACAAGTGCTCTTGTGATTTGGATTATTCTACCGTTGCTTTAACTTTTTTTCATTTTACTACTTTGGTAATCAAGTGTGGGAGCTTTGAGGAGGGGTCTACGATTTTGATTTCTACCTACATCCTTCTATTGATCTTTCACTTCCACCAAGTTTTTCTTGCATTAATAGTTTTCTTGAATCATAAAATTTCCATATTGTATTGCATTTTTGGCATTATTAGATCATTTGAGGTCTCTATCAAAAATTCATGCCCCATCCTTATAGGGTGCAAATTTAATAGGACCAAATTCATGATCACCCCTTACAAGGCATGAATTCGGTTCTCTAGGGCTTGGGGGTAGGATTTCACTCCCAAAACCCTAGGTTGCTCTTGCATGTTGCATTTAGGTCATAATCTCTTTGTTTGCACTCTATTTTTTGCATTGTTTTATGTTGTTACATATTGTGTTGTTCACTTCCAAAGGTCAACAATTACTTTTATTTTTAAATGATTAGCTAAAAGGACCAAGGGAGCTTGACTATTGCACCTCCAAGCTTAGTCACACAATGACCTAAGAAGACCCCCAAACATTGATCAATTTTTCCAAGGGTTTTGAAGTTGTTTTGCATATTTTGAAGCTATTGGATATATTGGGGTAAAATTTAAAATCTAGGATCAACCACCAGATCAAGTAAGTTCTCTAAATAGACTTATTATATTGTTTGTTGTTTGATTTTTGTTCATTTCTATTTCAAATTTAAATCATAAGTGAAGAAAAGTATTTAGTTCCATTTTTAGGCATTTAAAAAGAGAAAAACATATAGTTTGCATCTAGGTTAATTTTTTTGTGCATTCTCTTGAACCCTTGCTAAAATAAAAATATATTATTTCTTGCAAAACTAGGATTTTAGTTCTCATTGAAATAAAAAATCATTCTAAGGATAGTCTTTGTTTGCTTGCATTACTATTTTCCTTGCACTGTACTTTTATTCTTCATAGCCTAGATCTTAGTAAGGCCAAATATAGGTGCTTGTTCACTAAAACACATCAAAAATTTCCATCTTGGACTTGGAGCGAGTCCTTAAACCATTCTTGGTGAACCCTTCAATCCCCCAAGCCCTTGAGTGTAGAGGAATTAACATACCCTCGTGGTCACCTCGGCTCCCAAAGGATCTAATCGAGAATCGTAGGTGGTAGGGTAGTTTACCCCCTTCTACAATGTTTATATTTAAGGTTGAAAGGAATGCAATAATTTTTTTTTATGCTTTTCATTTATGTGTTAAATTTTTTCAAGTTTTTTTTTTTTATTCTAGCAATATTATGCTCTTAAAAATCATGAATTTGACGAAATATTGACAAGAATTTTTCTCTCCATCAATGGTATTTCCCTTCTAGATTGTAAAATACATGGTGATTGAGACTTAGCCCCTTTTCCAATATCACAATTCCTCTCATAATTTCATATCAATTGAATGGAAATATTGTTGTTATTTAGATTTCTCATGTGTTGATTGATTGCACACTCTTGCTATGATTATGACCATATTTACTTTCATCCCTTATATCCTACATTTATAAATTTGCTTTCATGCATTTTAATTTATGCATTTTGTATACTTTAATTTCATGTAATTAGATTTCAAATTAGCAAAGATAACAGGAAATCAACCTATATCCATGTTGGAATATATGGTGGTTAAGTTTCTCTTGAGGCCACAACTAACTATTTGCACTTGTATTTATTATATTTTCCCTTTTGGTCCATGTAAACATTTTAAAAGGTATTTTTTGTATTAGAATGCACTTGTATTTATTATATTTTCCCTTTTGGTCCATGTAAACTTTGTAAAAGGTTTTTTTTGTATTAGAATGATTTTGATGCTTTGCTTTATGAAATGGTGGATATTTAAATACATTTGATGCCTATTTTTGGTATAATAAACATTAACTATTCTTGCAACTACCCTAAACCTTTAGTGCATGCATAGTCCTTGTGATGGATAAGTTTACCACTAAAAAAAGATTAAAATCTAAGGTCACAAACTCAGGAAATAGACATTGAAAACATAGAAGAACATGAGGTGTAGAAGGTTTGGCCATAAAAAGGCTTATTCATTTATCTCACACAAATTATGGATAGGCTTATTATAGCCTATAATAGTAAGCTCTCTCCATTTATTTAACACGAGTAAAAAGAGAAGTATTTAATTTTTGAAAAAATGGAATATTTTGAAAAATATGAGCTCTACTTATTATTTTTTTTTACGAGAGACTATTTTCTCGTATTTTGAGGCATCAATGAAGTTACAAATATAGGCTTATATATACTTATTGGAAAGCATTTTTGAGGTTGATCTAGTGGAAGTAAAAAGTTTAAGTTTTGTGAAAGTTTGACATGGCTAGTGGTGCACCAAAGTTCTTGTAACTTGATTCCCAACTATTGTGAGGGAATAATTATGTTGCTTGGAATACCAAAGTCAAAACACAACTCAATTTTTAAGAAGTCTAGAAGGTTATATATGGGTCCATTACCTATCCTCATAAGAAGATGAAGAGCACACAAAATTTGAAAAAGTAGATAGAAAAACATAATTGATGATCATGTTTGGAGTAGTTGATGAAATTCAATCATACACTCGTAATTATACAATAGCTAAAGATGCATGGGAGAAACTTCATATAGTATTTGAATTGAGAAACCAAAATCAAATCTTATCTCTACAAAGTCAACTTGAAAATGAAGAATTGATAAAAACTCGAATCTTTCTTGATGAGAGTTGTTGAACTATGATCATCATTACAAGCCTTGGAAGAAAAGGTATTTGACAAGACACTTGTTCCTATTATTTTGACATCTCTCCCTTATCAATATAATGTATTTTTAATAACCTTGAATATCACTAAGTAAACTCCAACATTTGAAAAGTTGGTGAATTTACTTCAAAAAGTAGAAGCCTCACATATAACATAAGAAGAAGAACAAGTATTTCTCATAAATAAAAAATGGAAACAAACATTCAAAAGAGGCACAAGATCTCAACAACACTTCCAGCAATAGAGAAATAATTCTCACATGAAAGGATGTTAGCAATAGAGAAATAATTTTCACATCCAAAAGATGTGTGAACTTTGTGGTAAGAGCAACCATACAATGAAGGAATTTTGGCACAATCCCTTCACAAATGGATCTTCCTCTCAAAAGATACATCAATAACAAAATAGGTCATCATCAAATAAGAAAAATCTAATTTGGAAAAGGTATAATAAAGTAATGTAGTCTAAGACAACCAAACTAAAGAAGAAGAAAAGGATCACTTAGAAGAAGAGGAGCATGTATTTGTAGCCCAAACACAACTAAGTCAACCTAATCATGTTTATTATGACTAAAAACCAACAAAATATATGACCAATCAAGATAATTGGTTTCATCTAGATTGTTCCATTCATACTAAAAATATCTCTACAATATAATACAACCAAGGATATCAAAAGCTTAGTTGATCATTCCAAGCCACAAGAGAACAAGACTTTGTCCATAAATTTGCAACTTCAAATGAAGCAGAATCAAACACTCAAGATGAAACAACTCAAAATTGAAGCGTTAAAAATAAAAGACGATGACTAAGAATTAATGTATAAGATATTTAATATTCAACCTTTTCCATCAACAACACACCATGCAAGAAGGAGTAAATACATCACTTCTCACAAACAAATGAATAAAGTCAGGGCAAAGAAGAATCATAATGTGATTGATCTCACTGTATCAAGTGATGATCATAATATAAGATGAAGATATGTCATTAAAGCCACTATCACAAAAAACATGGCAATGCAAGACCAAGATCCTTCAAAGGAAGCACATAATATTTTTTAATTTAATTCTTATGAATAGATATACTTGTCTTTATTCACAAGATTATAATCAATAAAATCATAATTCTCCATTGAATCTATGAGTATTGGGTATTGAAAATATATTTATAATAAGTATGTTTTTGGAGCGTTTAGAAGTTGGGTTTATCAAAATTATTTTTGATGGTGTTTGTAAAGCAAATTTATAAAGATATAGCAAAGATAGTATATTTTCTAAATAATAAAGCCAAATTTCTTCTTGTTTACTTAGAATCATATGGAATTTCAACTAACAATTTTGAAGAGGCTAGGGCACTTCTTACAAGGATTAAGATTGCCAACAATATATTTCAATTAAAGGGGATTCAAGATTTTTTTTATACATAGGGTAGTTAGTTACAACCACACTATTTTTAGTCTATTCCAACACGTTGTTGTTGATCAAGGATAAACCATCGATCGCTTGGGATTCGTACTATCATCGTCGGTTTGATGCGCACTCAAAGGATTCAAAGCATACTACTACCTTTGCAAATTGACACCTAAGTCTCTTCTTGGTAAGTGTCTAGCCAAACAAGCAACTACCAATCCACCTAGTCCTTGGGGTGAGATTCAAGAATTATTATTAATGCTATAAAAAATGAACATAAGGATTGAATTAAAAGTATATTTTTGTTAATATCCATCAACTTTTATTGGAGATAGTATCTTAAAAATATCAATACATTGGTAAAGAAAAAAATAAAATAACATATAATTTAACCAATTTTATATTGATATCAATTTAACAAAATTTAAAATTTAAATAAAAATTAACTAAATTTTTTTTTATCCCATATATAAAAATAAAATAAGATAAAATAAAATGTTTTTAATTTCTATTAAGGCCAAAAATAATCCATGCTGCATGAACTCTATAAAAAAGAAAGAGTGATTGGCAACCCCATAAACCAGAACATTATACACAAAAACAAAAATATAACATACTTCAAAAACAATTAGATGAATATTTTTTTTATTAAGGAACAAATGAAAGGTCTCAAAAGACCAACTAAACGTAGGTTTAATAAACTTAAAACAAATCTAATCTTTTATTAGATTGGTACTAAGCAATGCATCCGCACCGTAGATGGCTGCCCACCATTGACCACAGACTAGGAGTAAAAGGATGACAGGAAATTTTAAAATAATAAAGGGCCAGTCTAAAACCACCTCTGGTGACGCAACGTCTTACATCACTAGTCATTTGAATCCTCACGGATTACGTCACTAGTCATTTGAATCCTCACGGATTTCTGTGTAGGGTCAAAGTAACATCAACATAAAAAGTTCATTGAACATAGACACAATCTAGACGACCCTTCCGTCCCTATATTTATATTAGAGCCTCCGTGCTTCATTCTCATTGAGCCTGCTTTGCGTTTGCAAGATCAAGAAATAGAAGATTTTTGAGTAATAAAATAAATTGTGTAGTAAGCAACATAAATATCGTAATTATTATAATGACAGCGTTTTTGCAAGCTCTTGGACAACTCCATGCCACTGCTGCCACCTTCGGCAAACAGAAAAGTATGTATGTCCATTCATCTCCATTTTTTATTTTTGATGAGATGTGCGTGGGTAACAGGTTCACTGAAAGTTCTCTGTTTTGTTTCGTGTGAAATTTTTCAATTTTATTATCATCGAGTTGTTCTGATGGGATTGGCATTTGAATGTTGCAGTTGCTGAGTTTGGATCTTCTGGATTAAACCAAGCGGTTCAAGTATCGCTGCCTTTGACAAAAATATCTCTGAAAGAAAACAATGTGAAGTATCAAAGAATTGTGGCCGTTGCGGCCCAGCAGTCATATAGTGCGTTGCAGCCTCGACCGCGCTCACATTCCGTCGCTTGCGCCGCAGCCACCGTTTCGGTTCCTGGTACGCTTTTGCTTTTGTCACACATTTAACATGTTTTCATCAATCTGAATTTTTCAAATTTAAAGTGTAAATCTTAACATTCATGGAGGAATTTAAATCTTTCAAATTTAAAGTTTTAAAATCTAAATCTTGAAATTTAGAGACAAAGTAAGGCCTTTGCGTCTATAGGCTCTGCAGATTACATATGGAATGTGGATAACACAGTATGTAGTTGGAATAGGCGCTTAACGCTGTAGAAATTTGTACACGTTCATAATTTGGAATCTTTAAGAACGAAATATCCATAAAAAGATAATCAGGAAGACAGTTTTTTTTCTATTTCTTTTAAAGAAATATAAGCAGCCAAGCCTCGGTAGAAACAGGGGCGCTTTCAAACACGTCTTTGAAACAAGTAAGTTTCGCCATTGCGTGAAATTTCATGCCCCAAACTTAGTCTCATGTTTTGATACTTCGGATTCATCAATGATGTCGGACACACACATATATATAAATACCACGCAATGGCGTGGTATATATATATATATATACAAATATTTGTTATTTATCTCGACGGATACTATGGCCTTAAAGCCTGTAGGAGTGCTTCTGTTTTTAAAGTTTCAATTGTCTTATTTTAAGTTTGTAGAAAAGGCTGGCAATTTGGGGAGGGCTATATGTAAAAGTCACGGCTGTGATAGCAAATGATTTAGAGGCCAAACGATCAGGCCAGGCGTTTGTTATACCTGATTTTTGAGACTGCCAAGAAATTCGTGCCATGATTTGAAGAATTTTACATTATCTTGTTATCGAGAACGCTTTATTGGCGGACTGTCTATTTTACAGTCCAACAATTAAGTTGTTTTCAGATTTAAGTCAGAACTTTTCTACTCTGCGAGAATGTCAGCCAATTGCCTGTCCTTGTTGACTTCGAATTGCCTGTGATTTATTTCTTTTCCAATTTAATGCCTTGGCATTTTGTAGTGAAATTGTTCTGGTCTTGGGAGCAGTTATGTTTTTTTGTTGAAATATGAAATATGCCTGTTGGTAAATGTAACATTTTCTTATTTTACTGTGCTCTTCGCAGAATTAGTCGAGGAAAAAGTAGATTATGCTCAGTTGGCCATGGATTTAGAGGAAGCATCCCCTTTGGAAATTATGGATAAAGCTCTGTCAATGTTTGGTAGTGACATTGCAATTGCATTCAGGTTACTACTCTTTACAATCATTTTTTTTACTTTCCAAAAACATTTCTGCCGCTGTCGATAGTAAAAGAAAAAGCAATATATTCCATACTAGGTGTTGAGTCGAATGTCCTTCTGATGCAGCGGAGCAGAGGATGTAGCACTGATAGAGTATGCGAAATTAACAGGGCAGCCTTTCAGAGTCTTCAGTCTTGACACTGGTAGGCTTAACCCTGAGACATACCAATTCTTTGCAGAGGTTGAGAAGCGCTATGACATTCATATTGAATACATGTTTCCCGAGGCTCAGGAAGTTCAAGAATTAGTGAGGAGTAAAGGGTTGTTTTCCTTTTATGAAGACGATCACCAGGAATGTTGCCGCATCCGTAAGGTGAAGCCCTTAAGAAAGGCGCTTAAAGGCCTCAGAGCGTGGATAACTGGACAACGCAAGGATCAATCTCCTGGTACACGTGCGAATGTTCCCATTGTACAGGTATCTACTTTGATAAATTTGTGTGATAATTTTCATGGTTACGATTCAATATATTTCTACCCTATCCTGTTCGTTGAATCACAAAGTTTTGCAGAGTTAAAAATTTCTTATCTTGGGTCCTTACGATGTTTTAGTAACAATTTTTTTGATTCAGGTTCCAGAATATAGATTTCAAATTATCTTTATTTTTGTTCATCATATATTCTGTTTTTTTTTTTAATCTTTAAACTTTTGGGGGGTAGCATATTGTTCTTTATCATATTATTGAAAACTAGGAGGGGAAATTGGTTGTACGGGTAGAATAGACACTCAAATGTTTTTCTTAGAGTGCTCTAAAATATCAATGCATTTGTAATGTTGGCCTTGGAAACTTTAATTCCATCATGAACTCTAAAACATTGGCCTTGGAAACTTTAATTCCATCATGAACTCTAAAACATAACCGCACACTGATTTAAGTGTTTACATAATTGGGAGTCAAATAAACCTAACATGATACACCAAAAGAAGAAAAAACAATTACTGTAGTAGGGAAGAGAAGCTAAGGTAGAGATTTGTTAATTGCCACTTTGAATTTCTTTCAACACATCCCATTTGCTAATTTTTTCAACACTGCATTTTATTTTCTTTGTTATGCTTTTGAGTACTTTAATGACTTATTGTTTTAAGTATTGAGGTCACACTATGGATTTTCAGGTCGACCCTTCATTTGAAGGATTGGATGGTGGTGCCAGAAGTCTCATCAAGTGGAACCCCTTGGCAAATGTCACAGGCACAAATGTGTGGAAGTTCTTGCAAACAATGGATGTACCAGTCAATACTCTTCACTATAAGGTAATTTGCTTAAGTAAAATGATTTGTTGAAACTTCTTGAATTATTTTAGCATAGTTAGGATAGTTGGTATGACTTACATTAGCCTTTAATCCCTTAATTTAATACCAATGAACATTGCAGGGTTATGTATCAATAGGCTGTGAACCATGCACCAGGCCGGTTTTGCCAGGACAACATGAAAGGGAAGGACGCTGGTGGTGGGAAGATGCCACGGCGAAAGAGTGTGGACTCCATAAGGTATTTGGGTTCCTGAACTGTTTTCTATTGTGGAGAAACATGATCTGATATAGCTTATTTTGATATCTCCCCTTGACATATTGCAAGTCTCAAACAAGTCCTGCCTGATAGCATGCAAGAATTGGGATTACCATTTCTTCTCAGTTTTGTAGCATTGACATAATAGTAGGGTTATTCAGATTGGGCATCTTTACTATTACTTACTTAGATGATCATCCAACAACTAGACTTTTACGTGCAGAGACTCCTATCTCATTTCCATGCAAAATCACTCAACAATACATTTTCTAAGGTTTAAGTCTAGAAGAGACTTTCTTGTGTACTTAGTCGTTATAGATACATCTTCATGTGAGGGAAGTAACTAATTGAGGATGTTTATCTGGACCCTGTAAAATCATGCTTGGGACCTTAAATAGAGCTTACCCCTCTGGGTTTTTCATTGTACATATATTGTAGAAATTAAGACTTGCAAGTTGTATGCTGTGCATGAACTTGTAAAATTCAGAGCAAACTGCTCCCAGCTAGCTAAACATGCATGCTGTGTAGACACTGTAATCAGTTGCATAATTATGATGTCTAAATTTGTTTCTAGGGAATCAGAATTTGCAATTATGTGACTCATTCAGTCTGTTTGGGTAAATATACATTGTCTTATAATTTGAGCAAAGAATTGAGTTGTTCTCTTTATGATCCCTTAACCTCAATAATTGAACTACATAAATTCCAAATGAAAAAATGTAGCAAGTTTTTAAAGAGATATTTTCTATACTATTTGGTATTGCAGGGAAACATTGAAAACTCACAGGATAACAAGAACACTGTACAAGTTTCCAATGGAGCTGGTGATCTTTTTTCCAATAAAAATGTTCTAAGATTGACAAAAGAAGGTATTAAGAGGCTGGCAAACTTGAAGGAAAGGAAAGAATCATGGCTTGTGGTCCTTTATGCACCTTGGTGTCCATTCTGCCAGGTTAGTATATATACCCATTGAAGTGAGGCAAATTTGCTTCCCAGGAATGTAATTACCAACATCACCTTATGCCATATCTTGTTAATTGCCTGCGTATGTGCACATGTGTGCATGCATATATTCTGTATATTGAGTTCAAAAGTCTCACATTTCCTTATTTTGGTTTTTGCCAGGCTATGGAAGCATCTTATGATGAAGTAGCATTTAAACTGAGAGACTCTGGAGTCAAGGTAGAATGCTTGTCCTTGTTTGAATTTTTTCAACTCTTGCCAAAATTTTGCCACCGGGCCTTGGTTTTGATTAGATAGGTTATTGTATAATAAGAAAAAAAATTACTTTTAAAAGAAATTCAAGACTAGTTGGACATCGTTGGTTGGATCTATCTGTATGACAAGTAGCTTTAAGCATGCTCAGATCGTGTTAATTCTGGTGTTTCTACTTGTTTTAAAGGTTGCCAAATTTCGGGCAGATGGAGAACACAAGGCTTTCTGTCAAGAACACCTGCAACTGGGAACTTTTCCAACTATACTATTGTTTCCCAAGCACAGTTCCAAAGCTATTAAATATCCCTCTGAAAAAAGGGATGTGGATTCCTTGCTTGCCTTTGTGAAGTCTCTTCAATGAAATGGTTTTTTGGAAATTTCCACTCCATTTTGATATTCTATCTACATGTAGTAGTTGGCAAATGATTCTTTCTTTTCTGTAAGAGCATGACCAATTTTAAATCAATGTTGGATCGATCAGCTTGTTGTAAGCTGCAGTTGAATAAGTCAATTAAAGCTTTCTCAAGATGGTTATAAATCTTTGATGAAGCTTTTTTTGAGCAAGTGGGTATATTAGCCAAATTTTGTCTTGGAAGTATGGTTGTATGATTTGGCTATAGTTCAAGTCAATGCACAGAGAGGATAAATTGATAAATCTTTGGTGGTCTCCTGGAAAAGACTGTGTTTTGCATTTCCAGTTTATTCTCAACAACAATAATGTAATGTGGCAAAAATGTTGACATAAAATTGGCGTTGGATCTTTTTCAGTTTTGGTCTCAAATAGAATGATATGATGTAAGGTGGTTGATGTAATGTAGTAAATATATTAAATATACAACTCATGATGTGTCTTTCTTTTCTTTTGGATTCTATGTTTATCAAGAGGAGTATGCGGATTTGCACTCCCTATTGAGGCCAATAGAATTGACAGTAAATAATAAATATTAGCATTTGTGAGGACTATTGCGTTATTATTGTTTCTATGGAGTATTTTTACATAGCACACAAGTAGGGCACACTATAACTCAGATATCATAACTTTGCTAAAGTTCAAAAACCTAGAAAATTATAAGCTACTATACCAGTGTAGCTGGTATAAAGGTTGTCAACATGGTATATTCTGATAGGATTTAGCATAAATATTGTTTTGTGGGGAATATGTCCACTACAGTCCAATGTTGGTACATTAAGTTTGTCAAGAGGACAATGAGTTAAGAACTTGATTCAAGGATTGTGTGCCTCCACAACAAATTTTGCATTTAAGCAAATGCAGGTAACCAAACAATAAAATAAGAACCATCTATCCAAAAGGAATGACAATGATTAAACTTGGACAATGAGTTAAGAACTTGATTCAAGGATTGTGTGTCTCCACAAGAAGTTTAGCATTTTAGCACATGCAACGACCAAACAATTAAATTAGAACCATCTATCCAAAAGGAATGACAATGATTAAACTTGTATCTCAAAAATATTTTGAGCATTTTTGCTGAAAACATAGAAAGGTCAAACATCAACAAATTTGAGAATTTCATGAACAAATCCTAGCCCCTCCACTTGTCTCTTTTCATATGATAGGAATTACGTAGACTTCCTAAATTATAATGGAAATGTTTGACATTATATCATAATGGGATGCCTTCATCATAGTTCAAAGGCATTCCTTCATAAATACAATGTGACATGCACATCAAACCTTCATTGCTCTTGAGGTGTATAAATTTGAGCCATGCAATTAAGTTTTAGATAATTGTTGGATACCGATGAAAAAATGTCAAGAAGATTTATAAAAGGTCAATATTAAACCTATAGGAAAACATCGAAATTTTTCATAAATCTTATCAGAATATGAGATTTTAATGACACCATTTGGAGCGCTCTTTGCTAGGGTTTTGTTCTCTAGTGTGAGCAGTTTTTGCTTTGTTTTGGGATTTCCATGGCTTTCTAGGGCTTTCAATGGCCCCCAACCCTGTTGGACCAACGAATAGTGTTGATGCCATGGGAGAGAAGGCAAATGATAATGGAACCCATGGAGTATCCTAGGTAACCTCTATCAATGGAGAGTCATGAGGTAAGTTCAGTTTGCCTCTGTCCAAGTTTGATAATGCTTGTAAATGGCTAGAATATTTTACCCTAGTTGTGTATCTTGTGGGGTGCATTCCCAATAAAGCAACTTTACGATCTTGAAATAGCTCGACTTGGGCTCCTCATGGAGTCAAGCTCGAGTTGATTCCGAACCTAAGTAGGAGTTATTTTCTCTTTTAGTTTGCAGATGTTGCTCATGCAAAAGTAATTTATGAGCATGGGCCATGGTACATGAGAAACTCTTTGGTGGTTTTCTCTCCATGGACCTAAGATTTTTAGTTTTAGAAGAAAAAACCTCTAAGGTTTCAGTTTGGGTAGATTTCCTTGGTCTCCCCCTCCCCCTTTGGCTCTAGTTGAACCACATGGTGAAAGTCTTAGGGCGTGTCTTACTGGTAGAAGTTGATAAGTTTTTCAACGTGCCCCCATAGAAAATGGTTTATGTTGGGGTTGACCTATCCAAGGACCTCAATGAGGTCATCGATATACAAGTGGGGGACACCACTATTCTGAAATGAATGGTGTATATTAACCTACCGAAGATGTCAAGCTTCAGACCATAAAGTGAAGGATTGCTTGCTTATACCTCGCAATAAGCTAAAATTGGTCCCACCATGTCTCCCCCTCAGGCCAAAGATGATGGTTGGACCATGATGGAAGGGTGCAAAAGCACATGTGCTTTTGTAGCTCAACACTCCAAACCAACAACAAAAGCTGGTATTATCCTCAAAAAAAGGTAAAGAACGGCTAGGTACAAGGCCACCAACAACATAAATGATGGTCATTGAGGATCTTCTGCCTCTCCTAAGTTGCACCCCAACAACAGCTAATATGGGTGACAAACCATCCACCAAGTCAAACTCTCCTCCTCCTTCCCCTACGAGATCTCGATATTCTCGCATTCCCAAGCGAAAGAAGGGGCTTCTCCTAAAGAAACGACCCCATCTATCCAATACTTAGTTGGGGAACTCTTGATATAACAACTTTGGGGCTTAAGAGTTCCTTATGCATGATGGCAAGAAACTTAAATCTCTCTATAAATGGCCTCTAGTGCAAGATTGGGATGTTGAAGAACCCAACTTTGCATAGGCAGTGCATGGTTAGTTTTTAGGTCTAGGTCTCAAGTGTGTGTAGAAGCTACGATTTGTAGAATTTTTATTTGTTCTCAACAGTTTTTTAGTTTACCTGGTAGTTTTGTCTGGTGGTATGCACATTTTTGTTAAATTTTAAAGCTTCTTGCTTTGTTTAAGTTTAGGTTCTCTTGTGTAAGCCCCAAATCCATGTTGAAGGTTCTTGGTGTATTTAGTTTGATATTTCAAGGTGTGCTACCATACCACGCACCTTTTTTTGTGATAAGTGTAACTATTATTATTTTCAGTAATACAAGACACTTTTCAACGAAAAAAAATGACCCTATATAATAGGAAATGCCATACAATGCAAATGCAAAGGTGCGGAAATACAAATGCAACCCTTATAAATATAAAAGAGAAATGAAGAATATTATTGCAAAGTAAGGCTTGAAAGTACAAATGCAACCCTCGCAAATTTAAAAGAGATAAATATTATTGAGAATAGACTACCAAAAAAACATATAAAAGCAAATCATATACTTTGATACCTCATAAATTTTTTCCTCTTCAATTTTGAAGGAACATGAAGAATTATAAAAGCCTTTTTGTACACAACAATGTGGAAGCAAGGTCTTTAGTTAGGTGTTAGAAAATTATTAAAAAATTGTAAAAAATTGCTAACCAATATTTTTCCCCTTGGATGACTTCAAGGTCTAAAAAGAGTTGTGTCATTATTTGAAGAGGTAAAAGAATTGCCTCTTGATTCATAATAAGGAAAGCACCTACATATAAATAGTCTTTGGTCCCTCTCCTATCATCTCTCGTAGGAATGTTCATAACAACCCATTATTTGAATCTTTGCATCATGGTAATCTTGTTCATAACCCAACATATACTACTACTATGACCACCAACATTGGAAGGGTTTTACAAAATCCTCCAACTAGTAGTGCATATCAATATCATGTTCAATTTTCTCCTCATTCAACTAATCTCAACATTCATGCTTTTGTTCCACCAAATGTTGGTTATCCTCTCCAACAAGATACCACATATCACAATAGTATCAATATCTCCAACATGGGCCAAGTATCCTTTCAAAAACCTACCTATACCTCTCCCTTAGGGAATCTAGGGGCATTGCACAACAACAATCCCGAGGTGCAAAGTTTAACTAATGTGGTGAAACAATTAAATTCAAGAGTGGATATGATTCAACCCCCTAGTTTCACCTACAACTATAGATAAATGTGCAATCAACCCTTAGACCCTATCGTTGTTGTTAGGCCCTATCCTAATCATTTTTCCATGTTGGTTTTTCCTATATATAAGGGAATGGAAGATCCAATTGAGCATTTAAAAATGTTTAGAACAACTTGTCATGATATCATATATAATGACATGTTGTTGCTAAAGATGTTTCCTAAAAGTCTTAGTGGCATGGCATTAGAGTGGTATTATCGATTGCCCAACCATTATTTTAGGAATTTTGAAGAAACAACTAAATTATTTGTGCAATAATTTGGTGCTTATGTTGAAAAGAATGTGAACATAAAAGATGTTTACATGTTAAAACAAGGTAAAGAAGATTTTTTTTAGAATTTTTGTCTCGTTGGACACTTGAAATATACCTTATCTCCTTGAGATATGCTTGAAATATTTGTTGGAAACTTGCAAGAGCAATTATTGTATGCATTAGAAACTACAACTATCACATCTTTTGATCAAGCAATTTACCTAGCAAGAAAGGTAGAGCAAGCTCTTATAAGAAGAGGATAGCTTAAAATGAAAGAAGATAGGAACATTAAAAATCATTATAAGAATAAGCATGTGGTAGGTGATGGTGTAACAGATAGTAGACCGGTTAATAGTATTGTTAACCTACAAAATATGGTGCTTATCCAACCTCCAAAAACCCCATGAAGGAATTTTACAAGGCTTAACATGCTTATGAATGTGGTCCTAAAGCAGCTTTTGGAAGCTAATATGATTGAGTTACCTCCTATAAGACAACCAGATACCACAACTGATTGGTATAAAGCTGGTCAACATTATGAATATCATATAGTGGAGGGGCACTGGATGAATTATTGTAGGAGGTTGAAACTTGTGGTTCAGGACCTGATTAATGAAGGTCACCTTGTCATAGAAGGTTCTCGTCCACCAAAAAACCAACCTCCTACTCAATCAGCACCCATAACTAATCAAGATATGAGAATATTCCAAGATACCCTACCTAAGCATGGGTAGCAGGTAGCTAATCAAGTGTCAT
>JAQPPZ010005303.1:0-36530 GCA_028583015.1 Wollemia nobilis | reverse complement strand
CCTCTGTTCTAGCCTTACTTTTCTACAATTATTCCTCCATTATAATCATTTCCTTTTGAGTGACTTTTGTCTCCTCCTTTTGAGCTTCCTTGAGCTGATGGATTTGCTCCAATCATATGCTCAACCACTCTATCCAATGTGTTAGGAATTTCAACTTCCTTAGAGTGATAGCCAATCCTGTAGTAACTCTCTTGTACTCCAACTATGTCATGTTCATGGGACAAATTAGATGATTTGCTCTATCCAAGGACAACCTCAGATACTTCCTATAATTAGTTATCACTCCTTTTGGCAAGTCATCTCTTTCCAACATCGTTGTTACCTCCTCCTTGGGTAACTTCCATGGGTGTTGTACATGAATGTTTATAATTCTCCTTGTACGCTCCTCATTACTCACCCATTCCATTATCTTCTCTAATTCAAGAGACACTTGTTCCTCCTACAACTTCAATTCTCCCATGCATCCAATACAAAACTATACTTTAGCACTATCTACGACATTACTTAACTGAGAGAAGAAGTGTTCCACTTTATCTTCTATTCCTCGTGCCTCCTCAGTTTTGATCCTACCGAATTGTGGTACCTCTAGAATATGGCTTGTTTGGATCCTCCATAATTCCTCATCTGTAGGAGTTTGTTTTTCCTCCTCTTTCATGTGGTGGCTAGAGCTTACCCCAAGATCTCGTAGTGCTCTTTCTGTGTCTATATTTTCCTGAGGTGGAGCCTGATCTATAGTATTTTCTGTCTCCACGTCATCTTCTATATTCACAATCTCATCTTGAGATTGTTGTTGCTCCATCAATTCCTGGGCTTCTTTCTGTTCTATGACTCCCACTTGTTGTTCTTCTATCACATGTTCCTCTTCCTGATTCTGGTGAATTTCCATCATCGTGACTTGTTCAACAATAGGTTCTTTTTGTTCTTGTGATACCTTCACCTCTTCTTGTGCATCACTTGGATTATTTTGATTTGAACTTCCCCCAATAACAAATTTAAAATGGGGCTTATTCTTCTCTTTAAACTCTTCCTTTGAGGCTTCCACTCTCACTTCGATTTCCTCATTTTCCTCCTGAGTAGTGGCTGCTACTTCCTGTGCTATTTGCCTCACCTTTGTATCCTTCAAAAATTTTAAAGAGTCCAAAATTTCATATTCATTCTGCTAGAAAATCTGTGGATATTCAAACATCTTCTCTACTTCTTCCCAATTCCACTCATTCAATGGTTCTTCTTCCTGCTGCTCCGTATGTGTAGGCTCGTCCTATTTTCCTAGAACGGGATTATTTGCCATTCTTTCTCGTTATATTCTTGTTCTTATTCATATTGGTCTGACTTAACTCTCTACAATTTCTTCCATTTCTTGAACCGATGGCTGCTCCTGCTGTCGTTGCCTAGGTGCCTCTTACTCTAGTTCAGGTTCCAATTGTCTATGTCTTTTCCTTCGAGGGTGGACATCCTCATCATCAGGGGAGGTATCCTCCTGTAATCAAGTGGCATGTTGCTCTTTCCTTGTTCAATACTTCTTTGAAGTCTCCTTCTCGATTGGTATTGACTTTGCACACCTCAAAATGGTTGGCTATCATGCCCTCACATTCCTAGGTTTTTTCAAACTTGAAAAGTGGATTCCCATTTCCGTAACAACATTTAACAATAGTCCAATGGCATGGAATGTCATTCCAAAGTTCTTTGGTCTTTTTATCAGTACTTCATGCATCTTTCTTTATAGATAGGTATCCCAATCATACCTAATACCTTTGGTGATACCTTCTACATACTGAGCCATCTAGATTGGCATCTCTATGGCCCGTGTATCTCGTGACAGTCGAGCCATAACAATATTCATAGCACATGGCCAATTGTCCCCTTTCAGCTGGCTTTGTTTAATTTCTCGAGTCCCTTAACCCAATATTTTTACATCAATCAATGACTTCACATTGGTTAATGAAGTGATGATTTGATATGTCTCAATCGGATCCACCAACTTCTTAACTATATCTATGTCGTATGCTGGCAATCCAAATGTTTTCTTGAAAGCCTCTACTAATATTTCTATTCTCACTAACCTTTTACCCACATTGATAAAGGTAGTTCTAGTTGTAGGGTTATATGCTTGAACCATCTACAACAAGTAGTTATAGAAGAAGGTCTTCTAGTGTGGTTTTCACTCGCCCTGTACTTTCATATACTACCCCACCCCCCTTCCCCCTTCCATCCTTTTTTTCTTTTTCCCTCCTTTCCCCCCCTCCTCTTTGGTCTAGATTGTCCTCCCCCCTTATTCCTTCCATTTCTACGTTCTTTCCTCCCCCCTCCCCCCCCCCCCCCCTCTCTTCCTCTTCTTGTTTGTTTTTCGTTTTTCCCCCTTCTTTTTCCCCACTCCCCCCTTCCCCCCCCCTAGTTCCCCCCCCTCCCCCCTCGTTCCCCTCCTCTTCCCCGGATGTGTCCCCCCCCCTCCCCCCCCCCCTCCCTCCCCTCCCCTCCCCCCCCCCCCCGGTGAGTACCAGGGGGGGTACCCCCCCCTTCCCCCCTTTCGTCCCTTCTACCGACCCCCCTCTTGGGTCTCCTGGTCTATTTCCCTCCCCCCCTTTCTCCCCCCCCGAACCTTTTCCTACCATTTTCTTGGAGTTCCCTTCTGTCTTGTTCCTATTCTGAACTCTCCTTCCATCTTCAATGTTCCCCCTTTTCTTCCCTTTCCACCCCCCCCCCTTCCCCTTTCCCCTTAATCTCCTTTTTTTCTCCAATCTAAATAGCTCCATATTTGCTCCAAATGGCTAAAAATAGCTCAAAAACTACCCGAAATCACACAATATTTCCTTGAGATCGCGTACCCCTTCCCCCCTAAATCATTATAAGTCCATCCCCTCCTTATCTACTTAAAAATCATATTTTTTCACTTTCCTTTGTGTGATTTCTCTCCCCCTCCCCGATCTATCTTTTCAATGCTTTTGGAGCAATTTTCCAATATTTTCCAATATTTTTAACAATTTATCCGAAAAATAAAAATAACTTTGCTACTATTTATGGCTATAATAACTTATCCTTCTTCCCTCCTCCCTCCTACAACTCATTTCTTGTTGTTTTTAAGGGATTAGGTTTATGGTCTTGTCCTTTCTCTTTGTAATTTTTCCCGCCCCCCCCCTCTCTACAACTTTCTTCCTTCCTGCTCTCTTGGTGCCCCCCCCGTAAACAACCTAGCTTTTACCTTGCCAATTCAACTTTAAAAATCTTCATTTTCCTTTGAAAACCTTTTTTAATATCCACTCCTCCTTTGGTTTTAAAATAATTCTGGTTTAATTTAACTATGTATTTAACTTGTTTTCCCCGTTTAAGTTTAAATTTGTACACAACCCTTAGGTCTTTTCACCTTTCGGTGATCATGAAAAATCGAAAATCACTTTGGTTTAAAATTTTATCTTTTTTCTTGCTTTTTCTCCAACCACTTCTTGTTTCACACATGCGATATTAAATGCCACGGTTGAAAATCATACAACTAAGTTTAAAATCGTACAATGTACGACCTAAATCATACAACATGGCTTTCTATATGATTTTACATGTGCTTTTCCAACCTTATTTTTGACTTTGTACGATCTTTCACTTAGAGAAATTTTCACTTTTCTCTCTCTTGAAGAGGTCGTCGTTTCCGATTTTCAACCCACTTCCTTCCTAATTGCATCCTGAGGGATTTTCAAAATTAAGGCATTTTATTTTATTTTATTTTTCTTTTTTTTTTTCATTCCTAACCTATTTACACTTACCGTCGTGGGAATCGTACAATGACATTCACTTGTATGATCCCATTGGATTCTTCTCTTGGAGGTTCAATTGTGATTTTTTGAGTGGTTGTGTCATATGGCATCACTTGCTCTCTCGGTTTATTCATCTTCACTTGTGATGTTACTACATTCCCTGGCATTCCACTACCATGTGTACAATTTGGAATTATATAGTTGCAAGCTGGAGTATCTTCACCTGGTGTCCATTTCTCTTGTCACACAAGTGATTGATCCTATGGTAGCGGTGTCCTAACCACTCTACTATCATTCGAGTGACTTCTATGCCTATCTCCTTGGATCAATTTTAGCTTTGAACTTGGCGATCAGATCCTTTTTTGGCCTAGGTTTCTTTCATCCACAAAGTGTACTCTTCCTCTTCTTGCAAGACCTCTACCATGCGAGTGTCTACCCCATCCTATTCCTCTTAGCATCGAACTTATCTGCACCAATGGTGATTCCTCCCTTTCTTGGAGTAATCCTCTACCACCTACCACTCTTTGAGGTCCTTGGCGGATTAGTAGTGGATGTCCCCATATATGTCATATTGTAGGGTTAGGTAAGATTCCTCTCATTCTTGGTATACCTCATAGATTCCTTCTCCAATTCATGCATGCTAAAGGTGCATTTCCTGGCCATCTAGGAGTAGGAGGGCAAAATATTCCTCGTCCTCTTCCTCCTCTAATTGTAACATCACCTTGTTCTTGCTCACTTTGTCATCAAATACCTCCTCCCATTCGTGGATGAAGCCTTAGGGGTATTTTTCTATTCCTTCCTCTCGTTCCTTGGTTATCAGGAGTTATTTCTACCAACTCAATGTTGGCTAGTGGACTTCTATTTGGTGAAAACTATCGCAATGTTATGATTCTTTGATTTGCATGTGCTAAGTGACGTCTCCATCTTATTTCCTCAAAGAATATTTGTGGAGATGAAGTTGCCAAGACTTCCCTATATGCGTTCGAGAACTCTATCTTTGAACTAGAGTTATTTCAATCATCTTCTCTGTTTTGCCCAATCGGTTGGCAAATTCATCAATTTCTTCATTATTCTTACCTTTATTCTTTGTCTTCTTAATTTTCTATGGGCTAATATATATGCTTGCGGGTCAAGGTTGGTTGGATGTTCCTGTGATCTCCCTAATTTTTGTTGTGTTGGTGCAATTGTTGGGGGTCCACGGTCCTCCTGAGGATTGTGGGGATTCCTTAGGCAATCATCATTAGTGCTACTATCTATGCTAGGTTCCCTTACTAGCTAGGGCATTCCTTCATTACTAAAAATCACTCCAATCTAGCTATATATTGCCTTGTGACTCATGTGATGTGGTTGCCTCCTCAATGTCTTGCCAAAGCATATCTGCATCCTCGTTTGTCATTGGAGGATCACTCGATGGTACTTGTGAGCTTGTGCTTGCACCATCATCCCTTCCACCACTTCTTGCAGTTATTCCCTCATTCTCCTCAGGTTCCCTTTCTAGATCTTGTAGCCTAGCTACTCTTTGTTCATCCAACCTTCGTATTGTTCTATCCAATTCTTAGATGATTTGCTCTCTCAACCTTGCATTATGACCTCACAATATTTGATATTCCTCCTGTAGTTGTTGATTTTGTAGTTGCATTATCTGTTGCAATAGCCCTATTCGAGCTAATGGATAAAGTCTAGCCAATTATTTATCATGTTCCTCATTCCTTTCGTCTTATGAAACTTCCATTTAAAACGTGTCCACTCTATCCTCATGGCATACCGTTAGCCATATTCTTCTCCATCCTTCAATTTGTAGAGGTAGTTCTCTATGCTCTACTCAATGATACCTCATGTTCCTATTCCTCGATAATAGTACTATCTCATAATATCCTCTTTCATTCGGAGGAACCCAGTCCTCTTCTTATTTCATTACTCTTTCGGTCCCATCCACAAATTTGATGTGTACTCATAATCTTCTTCTTTCTCTGAGTCGAGGTGCCAACTCCTGTTGTTCTATTGTTGGTTGTGTCTCCTCCCCTTCTAAAAATAAGTGTGTGAGTCCCATGTCAGGCTTCTCCTATGATGTACCTGGCTCATCTTGAGTCCTTCGTTGAGCTTCTGCTCGTCTTTGTCATTCAATCTATGGTGAATAGTTTTGCATCCAAGAATTCATACGAAACTCCTGTTCTTGTAGGCTCTCTTGATCGTATCTGAGACAATTGGTCTGCAATAACATGCTTCTTACTAGATCTCACTACTACTCAAAAAATGAACTCCTGTAGGGTGATGATCCACCTACTAATCCATCCTTGTATCACTGGTTTATTTATCAAGTACAACAAAGCTTGGTGATCTACATAGAAAGAAAAGGGATTCGCTAGTAGGTAATGCCTGAATTTCTGAACTGCATATACCATTCCCAAAGCTTCTCTTTCTATTATACTGTAATTTCCCTCTAGCCTTGACAATAGAGGACTGGTGAAGAAAATAGACTGATCTAGCTTGAAATGTGCTTCTTGTGCCAAAGCACATCCAATTGTAAAATTTGAAGAATAAATATGGATATGGAATTCCTTATCCCAGTTCAAGAACACCGAAATCAGACTACTCATGAGCTTATCCTTCAAATCCTCAAAGGCTTCCTGGTGATCCTCTGTCCATCTAAAAGGAACATTCTTATTCGTCAAGGAATCTAATGGATAGGATGCATGTGCATAGTTCCTGATAAACCTTCGATAATATCCTGTCGATCCCAAGAAGGTTTTAAGTGAACTCACATCGTGTGGTTCTTCCATGTGCAATATCATGCGACGTATGCCCATCGTGTGATTTTTGGGGGGTTTGAACCCTTTTTGTGATGCATTGTAGGGCTAAAATTGTCAAAAAATTGTCCTCCCATGGAGCGGTTCGACTATTGTAGCCTTCTTAAGGAGTGGTATAGTGACAATTTGTGACCCCAATGTCTGTTTTGAATGCCAAGAATGTTAGGTGCAAAGGTGCCTTCGTTTGGCAATGTTATTGCTATTTTTGGTTGAGTTTTTACCCTTTTTGGGACATCGTTTGGGGATGAAATTCTCAAAAATTCGTCCTCCTATGGAGCGGTCCGGATATAGCAGCCTTCTTAGGGAGCAGGATAGTGAGGATTTGTGACCCTGACATCTATTCTGTATGCCCAGAATTTCAAGTGCAAAAGCACTCTCATTGGACAGTTTTTTTTGCTATTTTTGGTGTTTTTTTGTGTAGTTTTTGCTATTTTTGAAATTTTTGCTCTGTAATCGTCCCTAGGTGGGACGAATACCAGTGTAGTAATCGTCCTAGGGCAGGACGAGCGCTAACTTGAGCGCTCATCCCAGGGGGGAATTATTACAGACCTAAAATCCTATTTAAGGGCCAAAACTAGGTTTTGGGCTCATTTGCATTTGTTTTTCCTGGCGATTTGGAGCTCTGAGGAGGAGGAGGTCAATTTTGCGAAGAGAAGCACTGCCAAATTTTTCCTTCCACCATGATTTCACGGACCGGATCATCAAGCGACGGAGCCGAAGCAAGACCAGTGAGTGCTCTTCCTCTTTATTATTTGTTTGTTTTACAGTTTTAAAACCGCAAGTTATTTGTTTTTTTCTTTTGTATTTTTTTTTTAAAACGAAAACCCTAGTTAAATGTATGTTGTTATGTGTGAATTTTTTTGTATGGCTTCATTAAAACTTAGGTTGAAACCCTAGTGGAAACCATGTTGTTTTCATATTTGTTGTAAACTAAAAGAAACCCTAGTCTAACAAAAATCAAAACTTAGCTTAAAACTTAGTTTAACCCTAGTTAAACAAAGATCAAAAGTTAGTTTAAAACTTGGCTTAAAAACGTAGTTTAGAACGTAACCTAAAAACTTTGCTTAACCCTAGTTTAACAAAGATCAAAACTTAGGTTAGAAACGTAGGGTAAAATCGAGCGTAAAAACGTAGCTCAACCCTAGTTATTTTTTGTTGTTTTTATTTTTATGTGTAATTTATCAGTTGACCTTTAGAGTGAAACCCTAGGTACTAACAAACCGTTTTTTGAATTTTTTGTTTTTGTTTAATTTATCAGTTTAGAGTTAAAAACCCTAGGACTGACAAATTAGTTTTTCGTTTGAATTTTTGTGTTTGTTTTTAATTTATCAGTTTAGAGTTAAAAAACCTAGGACTGACAAATTAGTTTTTTTGACTGTTTTTTTGTTTTTAATTTATCAGTTTAGACTTAGATGTAAAAACCCTAGAACTGACAACCTGTTTTGTTTTTTTTTTTTTGTGTGTTTGTTTATTTTTAATTTATCAGTTTAGAGTTAAAAACCCTAAGGCTGACAAATTATTTTTTTGAATTTTTTTGTTTGTTTTTAATTTATCAGTTTAGACTTAGATGTAAAAACCCTAGAACTAACAAACTATTTTTTGAATTTTTGTGTTTGTTTTTAATTTATCAGTTTAGAGTTGAAAACCCTAGGACTGACAAATTAGTTTTTTTTTTTTTCTTTAATTTACCAGTTAAACTTAGACTTAAAAACCCTAGGACTGACAAATTAGTTTTTTTGTGAATTTTTTGTTTTTGTTTAATTTATCAGTTAAACTTAGAGTTAAAAACCCTAGAACTGACAAACTATTTTTTTTACTGTTTTTATGTTTTTAATTTATCAGTTTAGACTTAAAAACCCTAGGACTGACAAATTATTTTTTTGTTTTTGTTTAATTTATCAGTTTAGAGTTAAAAACCCTAGGACTGACAAATTAGTTTTTTTTTTGAATTTGTTGCTTGTCATTTGTCTATTTTAAGTTGTACATTGCTTAATGCATTATAGTATATTCATGTTATTGTTGTACAGTTTTTCATATTTTTAATGTTTTTGTGTTGTTTTCTTTTGCAGGTTGTGAAGAGCCGGTACCGTGTGCCTACAGTTTTCACTGAAGCATAGGAGGCGCTGACATTGGCTGATTGGGAGTGGCTTGATGCCCTTGGGCTCAAGCAGGTGACATGGCTAGAGCCTGTGGTCGGGGATCAGGCCTATCTGACGACCCTGATCAACTTATGGGATCCCCGGACCAACACCTTCCATCTCCCAATAGGGGAGATGACGGTGACCTTGGAGGATGTTTATCGAATTCTTCAAATTTTGATAGACATACTTCTGATCAGGACGACACCGTGTGATCAGCGGACAGTGGTACTAACGTGATGCTCTGGGTATGGGGAGGATTTGGGTGTGGACAACCCAGTGGAGAGGGCAGAGGGCAACTTCCAGATTGGTGGCATTTTGGTTCAATGGTGGCTAGATATGGGTGTGTTAGGAGTGAGGCATGCTGTACTGATGGGCCTCATTTCTAACATGCTGCTACCCGACTCTTCGGGTCTGAGGTTCCCCTGGAACCTGCTAGAGGTGGTGTTTAGGTTGGTGGAGTTTTTTACGGAGGCATCGATGATCATGATATGGGGATAGAATCTACTGGCACAACTCTATGATGAGTTGTACAAGGTCCACTACCAGAGGTGGAATGGGATTGGATGCAGCTACTTGTTGTAGTGCTGGGCTTGGCAGCACATAGCAATGGAGAGGTCGACGGGGTTACCATGGATGACACGGGCAGATATGGTGGACAGAGATATAGGATATGCAGCTCTATGGCGACAGTCTGAGGAATAGGGATAGAGTCAGCGATGGGCAGGTGTCGTAGGGCACTATGTCGATGCCTTCGCTCGGCTTGCTCCAAGGGAGGTGTTCTAGCACCCCTATCGGGACTATCCAGCCTGGCCTAAGGTTGGAGAGTGGCTCCGATGGGTACAGATGGGAGGTGGCTAATTGGGCAACATGGGACCGAGTAGGAGTTCTTCCCATAAGATCGAGTGACATGACAGTTTGGGGTGCGCCAGGGGTTGCCTGGTGAGCCCTTGATCTATCGGCATTGGGGGGACGAGAGGACTCTGGTCTGGTCGATCATCGAGCCACTTGGGGAGGAGTCAGATATAGTTATTGATGTGCCTAAAATGGATGACATCGAGGTGACAACTGAGTATGAGCAGTGGTGGACACTACGACGATGGTGGGGAGAGGGACCATTGGGAGGTGTAGAGGTAGCAGCCAGTAGGGAGGGTGGAGAGGCACCAAGATATGATTGGGGAGCTCCGTTGGAGGATGCGAACATGGTGGAGGTGGATGATGCAGGCATGGATTTTGGGGTTCCAAATCAGTCAGAGGTGTAGGACATCCCGAAGTAGTGAGAGCCAAAGCAGGCAGCTGTCCCAGATTCGCCTATGTCTTAGGCAGTTTTGGAGGACACGGAGGCAAGGTTGCATGCTGAGAATGCATGATTTGCGGGGCTGCTCCGGAGGTGGGATGCAGAGCTGGGGGAGGCTCTATAGGAGAGGGATCTCTTATGAACTCAGCTAGCTGATTAGTAGAACACATTTGTTGTGTACTGCCGGTGATATGGGGACATAAATGCTGCACTAGAGAGGGATCTTCTACGGACGCAATTGGCGAAGAAGGAGAAGGCATTGGCACAGTGCAACGATGTTGTAGCTATGTACCATCGATGGGAGGTAGAGTGGTTTTGGCATCAGATGGATTTGGAGGGAGAGATCATCCACCTCAAGGGGCGGATACCTAAGCCCTCTATAGGTGGGTCTTCGCTCCGAATGAGGGGCAGCAATATTAAGCAGTTAGCATCGTCTCATCATAGGCGATTAGATGAGGGAGGGGCTAGTGGGCATGATGCGGGGGTGAGCAGCAGTCACCCTGAGAGGTCCCATAGGACCCACACCACGGGGGATATTTCTCGTCGCATCGATCCTGCATGATCATGGTGGCCAATGCCCTAGGCTTAGGGGTTTTTAAGTCTGTGTTTTGTTACAAGGTCAGAGGACCGATTTATTGTAGCCTGCAGGTATTTTTGATGATATATGCACATATGACTTTTGTGTTTATGCAGTTATCATGGTTTTTTTTTCTGTTTATGCACAGTTATTTATGATAATGTATGCATGTGGTATTATGAATGCGATGTGTCTAATTATATGATGTATGCATATGGAATGAATGAAATGATTTGTTGATAACTTGTTGATGGAACCATAGAATGTACAAGATTTACTGGCTTTCTATACTTAATGTGATGGCTTTGTGGAATGACTTTGCATGTGCTAACTTTGTTTTTGCATTTTTCATATTATCTAATGGTGATGTAAGTAATGAAATGTACTAGTTGTTGTAAAATGTAGTTAAGTTTTTTTGAGATTCAGATATTTTAACTAACTAGCCAAGACTGTATATTTATCTCACAAGACTTTTGAACAAGGTATAAATCATACTTGAGTTTAACCAAGTTATTTTACATCCCTGTGTGTGCAATTGAGTTCGTTTATGTGGTATTTGTCAGGATACCGCCAATGCCAGATAGGCTGTCAACCAAACCTGTACTGAGGATCACCTAATTAGCTCCACTAACTCCATTGTTGTATTTAGTAAGATTAATCCACGGGACAATCTAAGGTACCATAAGCTAGCTCATCCATATGCAAACATTGGTCTGCTCACATGCAAAGCTAATGTGATAGACATATCGTCATGCGTTTAGGATACCGCCATTGCTAGGTAGGATTTTCACCAAACCTGTAATGAGGATCACCTAAATGGTTTTCGAATGCTGAGAATTCTAGGGATTCAAGTTCAGGATTTTTATTTGCTCAACGTTTTAGGATACTTGCTCGTATACAGAGTGATGAAAATCACTATTTATTTTTCTCTTTTGTTTTTCCTTTTGAGCAAGGATTTGAATAGTGGTGATAACCACTGTTATTTGATTTTGCATTTGTGAACTTCGTAAGGTTGAGCTTGTAGGTTTGTGGCTTATGAATGGCCTCGATCCCTTTAGGCCTTAGGGATGACTACCCATCCTGTTCAGGGACGTGTAGTACGAATCCTTACAACTTTGGAGACCAATGGGGATTAAGGATATTATGAAGTATGGGTATTGATATTTTAGGCCTTGGGGATGACTACCCATCCTTGTCAGGGGCATGTATTACAAATCCTTACGACTTTGGAGACCAAAGGTGATTGGAGATGTTCATGATGATGGATTGTGGGATTTTGTTTTTGAATGGCATTGATCATTTTAGGCCTTGGGTATGACTACCCATCCTGTTCATGGACATGTAGTACGAATCCTTACAACTTTTGGGACCAATGGTGATTGGGATTTTTGCTAGTGGTGAAAACCACTATTTATTAGGGGGAATTGATGGGGAAGAGCTTATCCTTTTGTCAATTCTTAGCACTCTTGAACCATTCGCACAGGAGGATGAACAAGCTAATCTGTCACCTATGGTACCCTAGACTGCTTTGTAGGTCTCTCTTGCATTCACACAACTTAGGAATTATTTTATGTGTGTTAACTTGTGTAGGGATGTTACGTAACGAGGCGTGATCCAAGTAAAACTTTCCCATGTAAAATTTGTTTAACTTTGTATAGTTTTTGGCTAGAAATTTAAAGACAACTGAATGACGAAAACCCTACATACATTAGGAGACAACTGACAATGCTAAAAATGGGGATTGTGTTATTCTGTATGTATGTGTTTATAAAATGAATAAATGTGGAAAATGATGGAATTGTCAAGCAATTATAGCCTATGGTGCTTTTGACACGCATGACCTAGCAAATATGCAATGTATGGATGTTATGCCTAATGCAACTTATATTTTTGTATTTTGATGTTTTATGAGTATGCATGGAATTGAGATGCAATTTTTTTGTTATTTTTGATGATTTTATTGTTTTTGTTTGTTTTTTTGAATATTTATTTTGACCAAGCAGTTATGGGAACCCTTGGAGCTTTTGATTTGACCAAAGGATTTATAGATACCTTTAGGGCATTTTAGGTTGACTAAGTGATTGTGGGAATCCTTGGAGCTTTTGATTTGACCAAAGGGTTTATGGACACCTTTGGGGCATTTTGGGGTTGACCAAGCGATTATGGGAATCCTTGGAGCTTTTGGTTTGACCAAAGGGTTTATGGACACCTTTGGGGAATTTTGGGGTTGACCAAGTGATTATGGAAATCCTTGGAGATTTTGGTTTGACCAAAGGGTTTATGGATACCTTTGGGGCATTTTGGGGTTAACCAAGTGATTGTGGGAATCCTTGGATTTTTTGGTTTGACCAAAGGGTTTATGGACACCTTTGGGGCATTTTGGGGTTGACCAAGCGATTATGGAAATCCTTGGAGCTTTTGGTTTGACCAAAGGGTTTATGGACACCTTTGGGGCATTTTGGGGTTGACCAAGTGATTATGGAAATCCTTGGAGCTTTTGGTTTGACCAAAGGGTTTATGGACACCTTTGGGGCATTTTGGGGTTGACCAAGCAATTATGGAAATCCTTGGAGATTTTGGTTTGACCAAAGGGTTTATGGATACCTTTGGGGCATTTTGGGGTTGACCAAGCAATTATGGGAATCCTTGGAGCTTTTGGTTTGACCAAAGGGTTTATGGATACCTTTGGGGCATTTTGGGGTTGACCAAGCGATTGTGGGAATCCTTGGAGCTTTTGGTTTGACCAAGCAATTGTTAGAATCCTTGGAGCTTTTGGGGTGGACTATGGCTCTCTAAATGTGGAATGGCCTCAAATGACTGATGTTCAAGGGTTCTAGTTCCTTGATTCCTTCAAGAGAGGCGATCCGGTATGTTCCATGTCCTATTTTACTGTCAATCACATAAGGACCTAACCACTTTGCTGTGAACTTGTCCCTTAGATGGGGCAGCAAATTAGAATTATGTTGGTTCTCTTTTAGGACCAAGTCACCAACCTGAAAGTCCCTCAGGTGAACCTTCATGTTGTATGCTTTCTTAAGTTGCTCTTGATAGATACACAAATGCTCAAGAGCATTGATGCGTCGTTCATCGAGCAATGTAAGTTGGTCTAACAGGGCTTGTCATGCAGTGTCATCATCGATGAACTCTTGCATTGAAATGCACAGGGAAGGAATTTCCAACTCGATAGGCATGACTACCTCGGAGCCATACACCAGCAAAAACGGAGTTGCCCCAATGCACGTCCGAATGCTAGTGCGATAAGCCCATAGGGCAAGTGGGATCTAAATGTGCCAATCCTTATGCCTATCTACAATGGTCTTTTTGAGGATGGCGACTAGCATTTTTTTTTATGCCTCTGCTTGCCCATTTGCCTGTAGATAATAGGGTGTTGAAAAACTATGCTAAATTTTGTACTTTGTTGTCAAAGCATGCACATATTTATTCTTGAATGACATCTCATTATCCGAAATTATCTTTGATGGAATACCAAAATGACATATGATGTTATACAAAATAAACTCCGTAATGCGGGGTCCAGTCGTAGAGGTTAGCGAAATTGCTTCCACCCACTTGGTGAAGTACTCTATGGTCGTTATGATAAATGTGTGACAACCCGATGACATAGGGGAGATCTTTTTTATTAGATCAAAGCCCCACTGTGAAAAAGGCCAAGCCAATTGGATTTGCTGCAAGGCCTGAGAAGGTACGTGTGTCAAATTGGCATGATGTTGACACTTCACACACTTCTTTACATACGTGCAACAATCTCTCCAAATATGGCCAATAATAGCCCATGCAAAGAATGCACTTTGCGATGGCCATACCGCTGAAGTGGCCACCACATGTACCATCATGGGCTTAGCTGATCACCCAAGCGGACTCTTTCTGGTCCAAGCAATGGAGGAGGATTCCTTCATAGCTCTAACGATACAAAATGTCTCCTAAAAATATATGTTTTGCCGCTTTCTATTTAAATGATATTTTCGTAGCTTATGTCAATCTAAGTGGGAGGTTACCTAACTTGAGGTAATCCCTTATGGGTGTGTACCAATCCTACTGATCAAAAACCTCTATGGTATGAACGGCCAATCCCTCTTGAATTGTATCCCTAGCAAAAGCTGAGTGGGACAGAACTTGTAAAAATAGCATTGTGTTGCTATTAAGAGGGGTAGGGGAGAACAAGAGTCCCCAGTTGGCTTGAGTCAAACAATCATGGATTCGAGAGAACCTATCCTGAGATGGTTCAATCTGGATCAGGTGGATTCCTGACATCAGGTTAGAGCTTGCATGCTCCATCATAGATTGTGATAATGTTTTGACCTGAATTGTTGTCATTTCACCAGAAGGGTCTTATGGGATTAGTGACCCCAAGGAGACCATAGTATCTACAAAATGATTCAATGATCGAGGGAGTGCCTTGATGTCGTACCATTCAAGCTGTGCCATGAATTTTTCCACAAGGGATTTGTAGGCCTACAGAACTGGGCATTTACATTGGAATACCCCCTTTACTGGATTGATAATTAACAGCGAATCACCAAATATGTTTAAACGTTTAATGTTCATGGTGAATTTTGTTTGAAGACCTATGAGCAAGGCTTCATATTCTGCATTATTTTAGGTGCATGAGAAGTCTAATTTAAATGATAGAGGCATTGGAGCCCCTTACGATGTGAAGAATACAATTCTTGCGCCACCTCCTTGCTCACATTTAGAACCATCAAAGAATAGGGTCATGTCAGCCTGTGACTCAGGCTCATCAGAATCTGGTGATTCTAAAACATGGAAGACCCCATCATCTGGTAGTTCTACGGTCAGAGGCTGATCGTCTTCAAGAGGAGCCTCTTCCAGTTGATCGACGATGACTTGACCTTTTATGGATTTTTGTCCAATGAATTCTATGTCAAACTTCATCAACAACATGATCCATTTTTTTGTGCGGCTACTATGATAAGTACGACTCATCATGTATCGCAATGGATTCTCCTTAGACACAACATACGTCGTGTTGCTCAGCATGTAGTGGCATAGCTTTTTGGTAGCAAAGACCACTGCCAAACATAGCTTCTCAACGTATGCATAGTTAAGCTCAGAACTGACCAGGGGGTGGCTAAGATAGTAATTAGCTTGTTCTTTGTGTAGTTCATTTTTTTGGGACAACATGGAGCCCAGTGCCACCTTAGTAGCTGAGATGTATAAGTAGAATGACACTCCTGGTCTAGGTCGTGCCAATACTAGAGGCAAAGCCAAGTATTGTTTAATATCATCAAAGGTTGACTGGCACTCATCATCCTAGTGAAATGCTACCCCCTTGTGCAATAATTTATTCATGGGTCGGCACTTGTCAGATAGCTACGCTATGAAGCGCTTGATTGATGCGATATTTCCCTGCAAACTTTTGAGTTGCCTGATGGTAGTTGGAGGAAGCATTGCAAGGATTACCTTGACTTTGTTTGGGTCTACCTTGATTCCTCATTTGGAGACTATGAAACCCAAGAGATTTCTAGATGTGATGCCAAATATGCACTTCTTGGGGTTTAGTCTGACTTTATGTTCAATGAGGTGATCGAGGATATTGCTTAATCATCGAGATGATCTAGGCACAAAAGAGATTTGGCCAAAAAATCATCCATGTAATATTCCAAAGTTTTATGCATGTGATCATGGAAGATGTACGTCATGGCACGTTGGTAGGTGGCACCAATGTTTTTAAGGCCAAAGGGCATGACCTTATAACAAAATTTTCCCCAAGGTGTTGTGAACATAATTTTTACTTGGTCTTCAGGATTAATACAAATTTTATTGTATCCCGAGAAACCATCCATGAGGGAAAGTATTTCATGGCCCGTTGTAGCATCTACTAATGCATCGATGCTAGGCAAGGAGAAATCATCCTTAGGACTCACTTTGTTTAGATCTTGAAAATCGATGCATATGCGAATCCTCTTGTCGGGCTTTTTGATGGGTACCATGTTAGACAACCATGGTGGGTAATCCACGTAGATGACAAACTATGCATCCAACAGCTTTTGTAGCTCATATTTGACCATTAAGGCTAGTGTTGGATGCATCTTACGTAGTTTTTGCTTTACTGTCTTGACTATCAGATCAAGCGTAAGATTATGTGTGACTAGCTACGGGTCTAGCCTCGACATATCTTTGTAGGACCATGCAAAAACCTCCTTATTTTCTTTGAGAAGGGCAATGTAGTCAGCTTTCTCTTTGGGGGCTAAACTTACCCCCAGTTTGATGATTTGCAAATTCATTGGATCTGATCCGATGTCTATATCAGTCGTCTCCTCGATCGACATGTGGGACCCGTCCTCCAACTGGTGTGGAGTTGGGATCAGGTGGATATCATTTGATAAATTTAGATCATTTTTCGAAACATCATGTTCCTCTTTAGCATGAAAGACATCCTAAGTTTGTCCTAGGGTGAAATGGAACATCCCACTGCAAGGCCAGTACTCTTATGGGGATGGCAATGTGTCAGCACGATCCCAATCTATAGCATCTAGGTCTAGATGCAATGATCGTGTTGGGTCGGTTGGATCATGGATGGGGATGGTTAAGTCAATGGAGATCATGTTGATGAAGTGAATTTGGTCTCCATTACCATAGGTGTGGTTACTCTGACATCCTAGGTGTTCTTTGTGCTCCGGATCTGGCTCTAGAGGTATTGGCATGAATGGATCGGCCCTATGTGCGGATAAGAGGACAGGATCTACCCTAGGCACTGATGGCTCTATAGGGTCTCCAGGCAGAAGGTGCTCTTTGTATACCTAGAGTGGCAGGTGCAGTAATTGGTCCAACTATGCCTGGTTGAGGTGCCACCTATGTCTCGGCCCAATGTGTAATTGTTCAAACATGTTGTCTATGTCCAAGGGATATTTCTACTGTCACATATGATTGAGATAAGCCATCTCAGTTTCATCTTCATAATCACTATCGGAGATCCAAAGGCCTTCGTTGGCTCCAATAGCTATTTGCAATGTATGAGGCTCATCTCGCTCGAGCAAATTAATATGGTCCCATCGAGGTTGTTCCACTCTCTAGGGGACCTGATTCTCTTGAGGTGGCATATGCTCGATTGGAGAATCCAAAGGGAACATTGTCAGGAAGCTCTCCTGATAATCATCCATAGGAGTCACTTGTGAATGATTGCTATCAGATTCAAAAGGATCCCAAGGTGCTACCTCATATTTTGACTCATCTTCTGAATACCATTATTGGTCTTGTCTATATCCCTCTTGTAGGTGAGTCCTCGAGCTTTCTCCCATTTCGACTAAAGGGAAAGGGTTGTTAAGGTCAAAAAGGTTGGTTGTGAGCAATGGGAGATAATCCCCCAATGTATATGTTGTGTTAGGATTAGCCAACCCATCTTTGTTGCCTATCCCTAGGCCTTGGATGTTATCTACCAAGATGTCTAGGGGAAAGGGGTGGTTGAACCCTACTCCTGACTTGTCATACGACATTTGATATCTCGGTTAACAAAGAACATGCACTCCTTTCTCATACTGGCCCAACCCATATCCATGCCAATTACATTGTCCAAGATATCTCAAAGCGAAGTCTAGGTTGGACAAATAGTTGACGTCCTCGACAAAGGGTTCATCTTCTTCTTCTTGCATGTAAGGTTCAATGCCATTATCCAAGACCCCATAAACAAAGTTTGTCTGATTGGGTGGGTAGCCTAGAGGAACCATAGAGCCGATGGGGAGGCGAGGTCTCCCCATGTCCTGCATGGACTCAAGTGTGGGTGTTGCTACAATATTTCGCACTAAATACTCCCCCCAGGCCTATGTTGACCATCTCAATGGTGATTGTTGGCGGTTGAGGGGGAGCGAATGGGAGTTCTTTTGGAGTCCACTCCATGTAGGGCAAACTAGGCATCTCGACTTCCATTCTACTAGGCATCTCTTTGATAGAGATGGTTGAGACTAGGGGTGGTTCCTCTTCTAGGGGTTTCTTTCCATTGTCCTTTGGTGTATCCACCATAGGTGGCATCGTTGTTGAAGGACTAGATGAGGAAGATGGACCCGACTGGGGATTTTATGGTCTTGTCAATGGGGATGCCTACAGAATCAGACCTTGGTTAGATGGATTCAACTAAAAATCTAAATGCATTGATGGAAGGGTCGACTACGGCATTAGTTGCACCGTATTGTAGTACTTGAAGGGCTCTAAGTCTGCTGGGACTACATGCACATGTCCTTCAAATGTATACTTTAGGCACTGATGAGCTATTGAAGGGACACACTTAATGTCCCTGATCCAAGGCCACCCTAGTAAGATATTAGAGGCCATCTCATCTTCCAATATGTGGCACAACGTATGAATAGTCTTTTGTCCCACTTGGATGGGTAGGACAATTGTGCCAACCGTCGAGCATATCGCATCATTGAATGCTCGAAGAGTATAGGTGGAGGCCATGATGTGAGATTCCGAAAACTTCAGATGTTTCAATGTTGTTGTTGTAATGATATTATTGGACGAGCCAGTGTCCACCAACACCTGCTTATACGAAATCCCGTTGACCCGTGCAATGATGTGCAGGGGTGGATTCACCACATCACCAGTCATCGATTTCAATTCATCTTCTCTAAAGGTGATGACTGGTTCTGTACATTATTTTACATGTCCAACAAAGTTGTTGAAAGAGTTTGCTTCGTGGGGCTGCAGCTCGATGGCTTTTAATATCTCCAGTAGAGCCTCCCAATGGGGCACTGATTATTGAATGAGCTCGTATATGGAGAGCCTAGCCGACGTGGTCCTTAGACTTTGGGTAAGTCTAGTCCGAATTGTGGCCACTGGTCTAGGTTGGGGAGGTTGTGTAGGGTGTTGTTGAGGTTGTGACGTCGATGGAACTTCTCTTGTAGCCACGGCGGGGGCAACTCCTGGTTACCTCTTGTTCCTATTCACTATGCTTATCATCCCTACATACCCCTGCATGGGGCAATTCTGTTGCACCTCATTGACTTGAAGGGATTCTTCCTGCGCATCATGGGTAGGCAAGGGGTCTCTGAAGACTCCCATCTATTGGTTGTTTGGTGCTACAAGGTTGTCTACCGCCAACATCTTGTTGTCAATTAGGTCTTGCACCAATCCTTTAAACTTCCAACATGCATTAAGGTCATGTCCCTTCCATCTATGGAACCTACAGTACAAGTCCTCTCTGTACCCCTTAGGCTTTGGCACATTGGGGTCTATGGTTTGAATCTCGAGCAAGTTGATCAAATTTATCGTTGACAAGCAGTCAAATTGGGAGTCCCTGAACTCTGTGTAAGGTGTGAATTGTCACCTAGGGCGACACTACTAATTTTGTTCTTGCCTCTAGTTTTCTCTGTCATAATTGTTAGGAGGCACCACCTGATAGTTGGCCTTTTGAGGCTAGGTTTCTTGTGCAAGCTTAGGGACATTTATAACAACCTGATTGACCGTAGAAAGTTTTTGTTGTGTGGTCCCTATTTTGGTGTTCTTAGACCATTCTTTCTTCTTTGGTTTGGCAATCTCACCATCCTGTATCTTTATCTCCTCAATGATTTTGGCTTGTGCCAGAGCTTCCTCTAAAGTGGCATATTATTGCAGCTGTAATAGCATGGAGATCGATCTCAAATAGCTCTTTGATAACATTTGGGCTAGGTCGAACATGGGGGGGAGGTAGGGCAGCTTTGAAAGCAACGTCCTCCACTGATTCCCATAGGCCGCCATTATTTCTTCCTCATACTACCTGAGGCTAGCTAGGTTGCTTAGTGATGCATTTTTATTGGTGTTGAAGGCGAAACGTTCTAGGAACGCATCCACTAGCTGATCCAAGTTACTGATGCTATTTTTTGGTAACTGAGTGAAACAATCCGAGGCACAGCCTACGAATGTGGTTATAAATGTTCTTAGCAACAAAGCATCATTGTCCTTAATTCCGAAGCATTGGCTCAGGAATCTGGTCATGTGCTCTTGGGAATCCTCCTTCCCTCTAAAGAGTGCCAATTGAGGCAGTTTAAAGTGTTTAGGGTATGGAGGTGCTGGCATTGACAGATGCACAGGGTGACTATGGAGTTGGCGTAAAGTAGGCTTTTGGGACCCAGAAGTCTTGGTCTCCACAGAATCTAAGTGCTCTAACAGTGCTTTATATGCATTGAAGGATTTGATCTCTTCCTCCTTAGTTGGATCTCGTTGTGGGTTGTGGGGAACTTGAGGCCTATGGAGGGGTAGTTGGACAGCATCCCTCTTGCCATGGTAGGGCATTTCAGCCCGCTCTTCTTCTTGTTCATAATCTTCATAGGATTCTTGAGGAGTTCCTGGCCTAGACCTATAAACATGGGTGGGTGCCCGCGGAGGGTGCCCATCATTGTTTCTGGGAGTGGCCTCCCGCTCAGGTCTAGGAGGTCTTGGAGGCAATACTTGATAAGGTCGCGGGGACCTATCTCGCACCAAGGGGTTATGCCTCTCATACACTTCTACTTTATGCATGCGAGGGATTGGGACCTTCTCAGGCACATTGTTCTGAAGCAATTCTATTTTTTGACGCTAAATGTGCTCTTTGTTAAGGCGATACAGATGCTCTAACTATTGTTGATCCTGCCTGAGCTACATGATTTACGCTTGGCGGGTGGCATGTCTGGAAAATGCCAAGTCAATTTGTTCTACCGTATCATGTTTACGAAGCCTAGATGCCTCTCCTACATGTCTATCTTGCTTATGGTGATCCGATATCCCTATGGGTTGCTTTCCTCTATCAAGGTTAGCTGCATTCA
This sequence comes from Wollemia nobilis, assembly GCA_028583015.1. Taxonomy (NCBI): domain Eukaryota; kingdom Viridiplantae; phylum Streptophyta; class Pinopsida; order Araucariales; family Araucariaceae; genus Wollemia; species Wollemia nobilis. The sequence continues at coordinate 15,214 of JAQPPZ010005303.1, read as the reverse complement.
CTTAAGGCTCTGGCCTCAATGGGTGATCCTGATACATAGCAGGCGCGGAGGCGCATTGCTCTCATGTTGTGTGTTGCTCTTGAGGAACGTAGTGGTCTTCCTCATACTCCCTTTCATATGCATGAAAATGGTAGGCAGAATTGGCTTGCCCTAGCTGGAGAGCCTTGTGCTCTGGATTTTGTCTAGTGTTTCTAACAGTAATAAGGGGTAAAGGAGGGATGACGAAATCATGTGGCCCCTCCTTATGGACCCTATGTTGCCCTAGCACTTCATCACTAGGCCACTCATAACGAGCATCTAATGGAGGCATCCTATCTATTTTGAGTGCCATATGTATGTCCCCCTCTTGAAAGGATCTATGCTGAGTGGGGGTGCCCCTTAAAGAGGTGCCTCTATAGTCTTGTTCTGTAATGGCATGATGTGGACTATCTTTGGTCTCAGGCCACCAAGGCGGTATGACCAAGTCCTCAAGACTATATCGGAGGTGACTTGTCCCCCTTTGTGCACTCTCTGCAGCTCGTGCCCTTGATTGGGCTCGACTACAAGTGTACACCATGGTGATGATTTTCTAAAGATGCGTAGTTTTTTATGTTTTTTTATGATTTTTATGCTACACTAAACAGAAAGTATCACACACACAAAGCATTATCTCGTTTAAATATTAAAAGTGTTCCCTAAATATGGTTTAGTGTGTTTTTTATTTTTGTTTTGAAAGCTTTTTTAAAGAACATTTAAATGCAATATGATGTCTCTTATGACTCCCAAAAATGGTCGCCCCTTCGATATACCATTGCCAGGCCGATATACCAACCTCTCTATATACCCGCCCTTATGTGAGGGAAACTATTGGTATGTGAGAGCAGATGGTACATGGAACATAGGTGGTACGGAAGGGGAATCGCTCTGTTTATAACACCTACCATAGAAGACTTATCCTCATGCATTGGGAATCACCCCAGCTACACTTGGTCAGCTTTCATCAAGATTTACGTCTAGCAACAGTCGCAATTGGGGTTATGTATGCAATATCTCAAGCCAAGGTGGTGATGAAATCCACCATTGGTCTTGCTCAAGGGTTGGGGTTTCATGAACAACTCCTTGTTGTTTGAATTACCACGTTGTGTGTGGGGTTATTTTTAATTTGCATAAATTAAACAAACAAGCATTCAAACTCTCCTATGCAAGCAAATAACTAGAAAACAAAAAATAGAAAATGATAGAAGGTGTTTATAACCCCTACCTCTTCTCTGCCCAAATCGGATGTCTTTGAATTTCTATCCTAAAATTGCATAGAGAGCTATTCATCCTGGGGTGATATGAATAACATAACAGTATTCATCATAGGGTAGGGTGAATGCCTATTCGTCCATGGGTACGATGAATTCCAGCTCTGTACTCATCACAAACTGAAACGAACAGTAGTCCAACGTTTGAAAACTTGGTACCTGCAAGCAAAAACAAGCAACCTTTGATCAGAAAGTTAATATTAAAATCAAGGGATAGAGGTCCCACCATGATCGCCACTGAAAGCATGAGGATACGGAAACAAAAAGGAGATGCCAAGATGTGATGCAAACGAAACAAAAGATAATGCTAAATCCTATGTATTGAAAGTGCATGAAAGGAAAGAGGCATAAATGAATCAAAACCACATAAAAATATAATATGGAAGATAGCCCTTTTTATTGATATGTTTTAGAACTCAGTTACAATCCGCCTCCTCCATTTTCAGGGAATAGGAGTGTTAAATATGTTCTTGTTACATCAATAAATGGTATTCCTTCTTCCGTGTGCCCACATGTAAAATGGGCAGACCAAACGTCATCGTCACTTACGTTGATGAGTCTTGGAATCCTTGCTGCTCCTCTAATGTTGAGACCCTACGTTCAAATAAAGAAAAAACATTCAGTAGCACCTATAGATAAAATGAAACATGCGATCCCCAAGCCCTCAATTAGTACATGCAAAATATAAATGAAATGATAACTGAAATAGATCCAAATGAACTAAAAACTTGATAGGGGCATAAAAAAATCACCAAGAAGGCACTTCAAATGGAACAATCAAAAAATTCACCATAGATTCGTATTTGCTCCAGGGTGGGATGATTAGACCTACAACAAAGTGTCAAAAATCACAGTCCCAAATTTCACATCCGGGAAGCTCCAAATCACCTAAAAAGTTAGGGGTTAGCTAAAAGGGGGTATTTTGGGAATACCTAGAAGGTCGGATTTTCCCAATTTTGACTCTTTCACTAAGAATTTGATGATGCTACCTGCATGTTATTAAAGGCGAGAAATGATAAAAACATGATAAAAAATGCTCAGAACGATGTGAAATTTGAATGACAACCTATCTAAGCAGCATAGAATTAGATGCAAAAATAATAGAAAGGAAATCTGTCATAGATTTCTATGAGCTCCGGGGTGGGACGATTAGAGCTATGATAGTTTGGGGGGTGCCCGAGGGTAGGACGCCCACCGTTTGGGACTCTATTTCAGCACCAATCCACTTGGTATGGGTCCAAAAACACTTATGGGGTTTTTTAGGAAATTTTGGTGGAATATTGTGGCCAAATATCGGGTTTGGGGTCCGGATTGTGCTTCCAATGACCACCCAATGACCTCCCTTTCAAAAGAGATCAAGGATGTGAAAGGCACAAATCAAAAAGTGTGAAAATGTAAAATGGCAGCACTTCGTTGCTCAAAATGCTCCTTCTCTCTCCTTATTTTAGGTGAGAAGACTCACCAATTTATAGACCTAGGGTCTCTCTGTTTGAAAGCGCATGCGAGGGCACCACTTGAGTTGTTTGTCCTATTTTAGGAGAAACTATTATTCCCTAATTTAGAGTCTCCTTGCATGATGCCTCCAGAATAAAGACATGCATGACTAAAGTCTCTCTCCTTGATTTTAAGTCTTTCCTCGTAATTGCATGTCTTGGAGTTGTAGTTAACTGGCAGACCTGTCGAGGTTTGACTTTTTGCTAGTCAAACCTACTATTCGCCCCACCATGGGATGAATGCTCATAATCGTCCTTGGGTGGAACAAATACTAGTTTGTATTCATCCCAGGGTGGGATGAGTAGAGAGCAAAGTGCCAAACAAGTGCCAAATTGACCTCTGACTTTCCAAACTACTGTGGGAGTGATTAGGACCACTGTTTAACCTCTGGGGGCTACCCTAGGAGCTGTGTGTGTCAATGCGATCAGTGCATATCGCCACATAATCGGATTGGTGTTGTTTTGGTGTCTACAATAAATTTTGAAGCATAAATATGGACATGGAATTCCTTATCCCAGTTCAAGAACACTAAAATTAGACTACTCATGAGCTTATCCTTCAAATCCTCAAAAGGCTCCCTGGTGATCTTCTATCCATCTGAAAGGAACATTCTTATTCGTCAAGGAATCTAATGGATAGGATGCATGTGCATAGTTCCTGATAAACCTTCGATAATATCCTGTCGATCCCAAGAAGGTTTTAAGTGAACTCACATCGTGTGGTTCTTCCATGTGCAATATCACACGAATATTATCAATATTTGTTTTTAATCCTTCACTGCACACTATGTGTCCTAACAATTTTCCATATGGTACCATCAAGTAGCATTTCCCAGGATTTAAATATATTTGTGCATTTTTGTACCTACTCATGCTTTCATCGAGGGTAGGGAGATGTTCCTTCATCTTCTCATAAATGGACCAATAAACCAAAAATGATTTGAATTTCCCTGTTGCCAGTTGGTGAAATATATATAGTATGATGCGTTGGAATGTAGTTGGGAAATTATAGATCCCAAATAACATTTGATTGTACGCATAGATACCATTCTCTATAATAAATTTGGTTTTCAGCTTATCCTCATCAACTATACTAATCTTATTGTAACCTGAAAATCCATCCAAAAATGAATAGATCTCGTGCCCTGCGACTTCCTCCAGGATAGAATTTGTGAAGGGAATAGGGAAGGGGTCCTTGATAGTTACTACATTTAGACTTCTAAAGTCCACACATATTCTAATTTTTTCCACTTCCTTCTTCAAGGTGATCACTATAGGTGATACCCATTCACTGGTTGTCACCCTGAAGATGATTCCTGCCTCCAACATCTTTTCTATCTCTACGTTCACTAATGTAGCATACTTTGGGTTCATTCTATATAGTCTCCTCCTCATGGGTTGTGCTTCAGGTATTAGTGTAATCTTATGGACACATAACTCAGGTGGTACTCCCTTTAAGTCCTTATATTTCCATGCAAAGACATCCTTATATTCCAAGAATATCTTAAAAGCCACTACTTTCAATACGGGGTTCCAATAATCACCGTAGTGAATCATCCTAGGTTCATCCTTTGTTCTTATATTTATGTCCACTATTCGAGGTCCTTCATATTTGATATTCTTTGGCTCACTTGTTGCTTTCTCTACATTCTTCGAGTGTGCCAATCTTGTATCAATCTCTGCATCTCCCACTGTATACTCTGTAAAAGTTTTTGGGAAAGTCCATTTCTCTTCTACCTCCTTCTTAGGTTCTTGACTAACTTTTAGTTCGTCTTGTTTTTCCCTGATCTCCTCTGACTCATTACAGAGGTAGTTGGGCTAAAAAAATTTGTACTCCTCTATTTTCCAATGAATAAGTCCGCTATCAGATCTAGCTTCATCTTCACTACATTCATCCAAGTACAACATTCCTTCTCCATCGGGTTCATACCCTTCATCTCCTAAGGAATTCTTTGATTCGTCTATCATGACTACATCCTTATTGTTATGCTATCCCTTCTTGAAAGTGATCTGATTCTTTCCCCAATTGTGATTAAATTTGGCTACTTGTAGCCATCCTCTTCCCAATAGAGCATCCTAGTCTATCCACCACTGGTTGTGCTATCAAGTACTCCATTTAATCTCATAATCTTGGTCCACCACCATACTAATCGTCCCATAGAGATGGAGCACCTAATTCTAGCCAAGTCCTTTCAGGTAGTACATTGATGCTAGATCCTCTGTCCACAATGAATTATTTCAATCTGTGCCCTAGGATCTCCATATAAACTAATGCGGGTTTCTTCCCCACATCAATCATCAATATAGTTGGATCCATGAATTGATATTTTTGATCCTTTTTTTGAATCAGTTGGCTCTGTACTTCCAACACCTTATGTGGTTGAATTTCTTCCACCATTGCTTTCTATAATGATGGAATAGCTTCCAATAGGTTCACCACTTTTACTTCTACTGTGGTATCCAAGACTTGTGCAGCCAGACTTTGCATAATTACCTCCTGGTCTGATGGCTTTTTTTATTCCTTTTCGACTGCTAACTTTACTTGTTTAGTCTTTTGTGCTTCTTCTTGCAATATTTTCTTTACCACTTGCCAACACTTCTTTTCTTTTGCTGGCTCTGGATACTTGTATTTCTTAGTCCTATTCCTCATCACGGCTAACACTTCTTGGATTTCCTCCTTAACTTGAGGAACCTCAACATCTAATTAATTTACATTCTATGGGTTACTCAAACTTGCCTTCTTGGGGCAATTTACCTCTATGTGGTTACCTGGACCACACCACCTACACATATATGTAGTGCTTACTTGCTGCGCTTCCTATCTCTGAGGTGCAGGATAATTTTTCATGAAATGCCCTCATTCTTGGCAATTACAACATTGTATGATTGGTCTTCCTTCTAAATAATACTACAAATTGCTCTATCCTCCTTGTCGATTGCCTTGGTTTTGCCTACCACCTCGTCGAATGTTCCTATACCCGCCACTTGTTGCTTGTTTCCCGCTCCCTTGGGATTTCAGTTTCTCTTCCTGCTCTTGGATTTTCAGGACCTATGGATGTACTCTCGCATTATATGGACATAGCAGTACCTCGTGTTCCATCACATTACAGATGTGATAATAATCATTCCTCGGACACTTCACATTTGTATGACCTTTCATCTTGCATTTTGTGCACCAAATGTCATTCCTGTCAGGTTTGATCCATTATTCTTTCATGATCTTATCGAACTCCTAGTGAAATGATGCTATTGTCCTCTATATAGTGTCACCTTCTCCACTGTCTAAATCATTAGACTTGGGGTGAGATAAAATTCTTGTGTACATCTATTTCGTTTCACTTTCAAAATTCTTTGCATGCTTCACCACTTCTTCATACGTTTCTGATGGTACTACCTTCATATTTTTCTTATACTTTGGAAGCAATCCATCTACAAACCATTACTTTATCAATACATCTACCAATGGCATTTGCATCTTATCGACTAATTACTTTAGTCTATGGTTGTATGATTTCACGTCTTCATCAGACTTTTGCTTTGTCATGCAAATTTCAGTAATAATATCTCCATCATCCTTCAAAGGTCAAAATTACTAAATGAATTTCTCCTTTATTTATGTCTAAGTCTGAAAATCTATGATATTTTCTCTCTTCAAATACCAATTGATCGCCAATCCTCTCAAAGTAGCGGGAAATAGAGTTACCCAATCCTCTGGTCTATCTACACTATTTACTCTCCAAATGGTTATACAAGTTCCAATGTGTCTTGTGGGGTCTTCCTTACCCTCACCTAAAAATGATGGACATCTCTGCTTGGCTGCCCTGTTAGCCATCTTTGGAGAATCATCACTATCACTTGAGGTATCTCATGGAATCTCTATCTGATTCCTCCTTGGGGGTGTTTTACTATTGTCGTCATCAAAATTTTTGATCTGAGGTATCTTGATCTAACCCACCACTCGATGGCAAAAATCATGTGCATCTTCACTCTGTGACCTCCTTCGCTGATGTGAGGGAGATGGTCTTGGTCCTTCCTCTTGAGACCTTGTGCCTTGTTGCTCTAGTGCCTGACTCTCATCCTTTGCACTCCCTTGCAACCCTTCTATCTCTTTCTTAGGTGTCACCATCCACTCTCCATCCTCCTGCACTACTTCTCTACCAACTCTTGCCTCTACGCTAGGTGGTTCTATTTCCTCGTCTTCTATCTCTATCAATAATACCTCAAAATCTCCTTCCTCAGATGTCCAAACTTGCTCTATTTCTAGTTCTTGTGTACCATGGTATGATTTACTTGCATTATCTCTTTTATAAATATTTATGCTCCTTCTTAATGGAATATTCTCTCACACTTCCTATCTCCTATGACTTCGTACACTGGTGTCTGTCATTCACCTCCAATTTTGTAGTATTTGCACTTTGTCAATTTGACTGTTTTAACAAAAATGCTAGATTTGATAAGGCAACGGTGCCAAATGTAGCATAGGGGTGCATTATTCCCTATGGGGAGGTTATTTCTAATGCTTGATATGATCAATGTACCAGTCCTAACTTGTGTACCAAATTGTACAACCATACAGTTCCCAAAACTACTTGTTTGTGCCCAATGAACAACTTGTACGAAAGTCAATTTGACACACTATACGATCCAAAATCATACAGTGACATAGCTTGTACAATTTTAGCCTCAACCAATCCTTCAGATTCAATTTTTTATGTTGTCGTACACAATTTTGTAATCAAACAAGTCGATTTCCCAAAACTACCAAATCGGGTAAGTTTTCTCCAATCGCCTGATTTACCAAATCAGGTAATTTTTCCTTGTACGATTTGTATGAAATATGGTGTACAATTTATACAAAATGAAGGTACAACCAAGTGCTAAATTGGATACTTTATTGTTCCAATATCTCTTAGATAGGTTTTGTAAGAGTTTAATGTGCCAATTAATCCTTTTTTTGTAACATGTAAAATATATCAACGAGGCTTGAGAGAGTTGCAGATCCAATAGAAACATCTAGAAATAATATAGTAGGGTTTAGTACATATGCCTTGACAATTCCATGAACACATATCATTCCATAAAGCTATACCAGTGTCAGTTTAATCCATTCTTCCATAACAAATCCTAAGTTAGATAAAACAATCACCAGAAAGTAAATGCAACACAATTAACACACGAATTGCAATTCAACCATTCTAGAATTGTATACAACCTGGAAGAAATCATAAATGTACTCCATTGTATTATTCTTCCTCAATATTACTCACAACATGGAAAAACTACAACAATTACAGCTAAAACTCAGAACATAATAGCATAACTCCATCAAGGTACAACCAGTAATATCCAATATATATCCAAACCCACAAATTTGAAAATAGGGCCTTATATAATGTTTCCTAGGCTGTTCCAATGTGGTTCCTGAAGCAACTAGTTATTTACAACCACCCATGCATGATGAAATGCATTAATTAAGACTTTTACTAAGTCTAACACCTTAATAATGAAACTTATGCATAATTTCAACCTTAAATTACATTTCCCATGCATTTCACTACATTTCAGTGAGCCTTGTATGGTTTTACCTTGCTCTGTATGGTTTACCCTTGCTTTGTAGTGTTTACTCCTACCTGTACGATTTTCAAAACTTACACACATTGTCAAAACTATCCAAATTGGGCAAATCCCTTTATCACTTCTTCTTCTTATGGGAGGTGGATTTGTTGCCTACAATCAATACATGTCTTATCATAAACCAAATTCAGATAAAAGTAAAAGGATTTATCCATGGAAATACATATATTCTAGGTTCAATGGAAATTTCACAAGACATTGTTGTATTTCAAAATGATACTAACGCATCTCTTGAGGAACAGGTTGAAGAAAATGAAGAACCAGTGCATAATAAAGGGAAGCATAGAAGAATCAAAATAAAAAATATGAGAGGTCGACAACACTATGCTCTACTTAGCCATATATAATCTGAAGAAACAACAAAACCAAATAAAAATACTCAAAAAAATAAAAACAAATGAGGATGGATAGAAGAGGATGATATACCTGAGCAAGTTGAAAAACATCTGAAGAAAGAAGATCAATATTGAAGATTGAAATCTTCAATACCTAAGTAATATAATACAGGGGGTGCTAGATTTAGAGTATATTACATCATTTGGGTCATGTAAATGTACCACCTTTACTACATAGTTAGAATAGGATATTACTTTAGGGGGAAGTTAGCTAGTTACTTCAAGCAATGTAATAAATGCACAAGTGTCAATGTGCAAGTTGTAATGTGCAAGGTGTCCACTTGTACAAATAGGTAGAGTGTTTGCCAAGGAATCTATCTTCCTATATAAAGGGCCTCATAGTGATAGATCATATCAAGTTGATATCAAGCATATATCAAGTTCCTATCAAGTGCATAGTAGATAGGAGTAGAACTCATGTATGGAGTACAATGTAGTTCTTTAGCTTATATTAATGGAGTGACCATTACCTCCATATTGCATTGTATTTTTGTCATTTCTATTTATAGTATATTTTAGTCATATTGCATAATTCCATTCTTTCATATTTTTTACATCTTATTAGGACCTGTGTTAGATCTCTCCTACTGTATATATCCTCAAAAGCTAACACAAGATCCATTTCCATCTCACCATTCAACATCCACACTGGGGGAATAAGCCTCTACATCATAGATTCAACCTCTCAATGTTTCATAAACACCTACATTAATCAATAATTATTCACCACATACCCCTTCAATTTTGCAAGCTCCCATCATCATCTCATCTTAGACTGAACCTCCAGCTACTAGCTGCTCTATTCAGCAAGATCCATCACCTTCTCCACCATCTACCATCTCACTTATAGGACCACCTATCCATGAAGAACCTTTGCAACATACACCATTCCCTACACCTGAGCCATAGGTCATCCTTGAAGCCTCCATCTCCACAATCGCTTCATTCGTATCCATACCAACCCAAGTTGTAGTCCATCTTGCCAATCCAAGTATTGGTAAGTACATAGTTGGGAATGTTGCAATAACACCATCTATTGATACTATTAGATATTATGGTCACACATATGACCCACCTTTAGCTATAGGTGCAGTGTATAATATGGGTTCAGTGCCAAATATGATTAAATTTGTGTATGGAAAGTGGATTCTTCATTCAATCCTCCTCCTCCTAATGAACCCAGACAACAATTTTATTCTAACATAGAATATATGTCCAAGCCAACTTTCCCAATACAATATTTTTGATGGGTTAATTGGCAGGGATATGGATTAGGATGACATGAATAGGGAATACACGATATCATCAAACCTCACCATCGAGAGGTGAATGATTGCTCTAGCTTAGGATATAGGCCATAATCTTCCACTTCCTCTTTTGAACAAACATTTCAACGATTCACTATAAATCCTAAATTAGATGGTGTGGAGGATAAAGATAATGATGATAGTGAGGATGAACACGTAGACACTGAATTCACACATCATCCATACGAGGTTTTTTTAGAGCACCTCGAGCCTCATGTTGAACCACCACCACTGCCTTAGCCACATCTGTAAACTTGATGTAAACTATGTACACATAATTACAAAAAAATAAAACAAAAAAAATCACATTGTATTTCGTGCATCCATTCATGCATTCATAACTCATATACATCCCACAATCATTTCCTTGTACATTACATTTATGTATCACTATCATCTGCATCCATTCATGTCACCTTCCATACTAGTTATCATTCGCTCAATTTGGATAATTGTTAGTCCAACTACTCTTGTCGCCTTAATCAAGGGCACATTTGGTCTAGCATTAGTCCCATTTTGCAATCTGAAAAAGTTGCACCTCTAGGTTTTTTTCTAGTCACTCAACCACTCCTAGTGTTTCAAGTAGCCTCCATTGAACATCAAGTTTTCTCCTAGACCAAAGCACACTTTTCACTAAGAAAATCTTGAGTTTTGGGAACTGAATCTACCATTTTTGAACCAAACATATATCATAGTTATTAATAACATCTTGTGTTAGATAAGGATGTCGTCTTGATTGGGTTAAACCTTGAAGTAAAAAGCTCTTCTTGCTTGTCCCATTATACACATAGTCCAAAAACAATAAATAATAAAAATAGTGGTTTTTATCACTTCAAAACCAATATCGTGAAAGAGTGGGTAGTAAGGATAGGGCTTCATTCTCATTAGGACTCGATTAGAGTGGTTGATAATATGATTCCCCAAATCTCTAACTCTTTCTTAAAAACAATATAATCATAGCATGAGTAGTAAGGATAGGGTTAAATCTTCATCAAGACTTGATTCGAGTGGTTGAGGATATGATTCCCTAAAGCTCTAATTCAATTTATAAACACATAATAATAATTGGGCTTCAAGTAGTAAGGATATGGTTTCATTCTCATCAGGACTTGATTCAAGTAGTTGAGAATCCGATTCTCCAAAGCTTAAATATCATAGTATTAGACTATGCTCATGCATGGTGACACATCTCTTTTAAAGAGACCTTTGTACGCACAAAAGGACAAGCCAACTTCTTGGTCCTCTCTATGATTGGTTTAATCTCACCTTACTCAAGATGGATAAATGAATTCACTTGCACATACAATGTTTCTTGATTGGATTGAGTCATTACCATTCTCATGATTGGTAAATGAACATCCATTGCACACACAATTGGTCCTTGAGAAATTAATAGATGAGTTTGTTTGAGATCACTAGGATGTTTGAGTCTTTGCAAAACAACTCTAGATTATTTATCCAAAAGTGAGGTTCCATTCCATACCACCATCGCATTGGCACACATGTATCATAGTCCATTTCATCCTATAGCATATGGTCAAACTAATACTATTGTATTGGTGTCCCTGATTATGCAATAAAGATAAAGTCTAATAAAAAATGGTCCATAACCTCTTTAAACAAAAATTAATGAGGCAACACCAATCAACCATTTGCACACATTATCACCAATTGTATTCATTCATAATACATTCATTTCATCACATGCATATCAAAATTCAAAGGCTCCAAAGGAATCAAAATCCTTTGGTCACCTCCAAAATCTAAAAGGATCCAAAGGAAATGCTCCTTTGGTCAATTCAATTCAAAAGGCTCCAAAGGAACCAAACTCCTTTGGTCAATTCAATTTAAAAGGCTCCAAAGGAAACGCTCCTTTGGTAAATTCAATTCAAAAGGCTACAAAGGAAACACTCCTTTGGTTAATTCAATTCAAAAGGCTCCAAAGGAGATGCCCCTTTGGTCAATTCAATTCAATAGGCTCCAAAGGAAATGCTTCTTTGGTCAATTCAATTCAAAAGGCTCCAAAGGAAACACTCCTTTGGTCAACTCAATTCAAAAGGATCTAAACGAGATGCCCCTTTGGTTAATTCAAAAGGCCCCAAAGGATGCACTCCTTTGGTCAATTCAATTCAAAAGGCTCCAAAGAAAACACTTCTTTGGTAAATTCAATTCAAAATGCTCCAAAGGAGACACTCCTTTGGTTAATTTAGTTCAAAAGGCTCCAAAGGAAACACTTCTTTGGTCAATTCAATTCAAAAGGCTCCAAAGGAAATGCTCCTTTGGTCAATTCAATTCAAAAGGATTCAAAGGCACCTAACCCCTTTAGTCACATTTCAATCAAAATGCTCCAAAGGCACCTAACCCCTTTGGTCAATTTCAGTTCGAAAGGCTCTAGAGGCACCAAATCCCTCTAGTCAACATCTACAATATCTTTTTCTTTCTTGCACTAGCTAACCTAAATTCTCAAGTGAACCTTGTATCTAGTGATTTACTCTAGACACCTGATAGTTGTAGTGATTTGTTATCCATGCAATCCTATAGGATGGGAATATCACCATAAGGACACTTGTTCAAAAAATACATCCATTTCATTTTAATCATTTTCATCTTTGTCATCTGCTTCATTGCTTTCATCATTTCATCTCTTCTCCATCGACTCATCGCTTAAGGGGGTAGATAATATTTACAAATTCTAGTCTCAAATCAAGTCAATAATCAAAACACTCAATATTAGAAATTGCATTCATTCAAGAATCATTACCAAAGACTATCATACGCCCTTTTTGTTGGGGTAGATAACAAGAAAAAATTACAATCAAACAAACACTTGGTATACCTAAAGTCTAAAGTGTAGACCTCTCCCTATATATTTATCTATGGTTGAAATGTTATCAAGTGTCGGTAGATCTAAAGCCTAAAGTGTAGACCTCTCCCTGAACATCTACCCATGGCTAAAAATTTTACCAAAATCAAATACCATCAATGTGTCAAAAGTAATTATTGGATGATGTGCATCTTTTCCATGATTGGGGCAACCAGGATTATGCATAAGGGGTCAAACCCGAAATGTAATTATAAAAAAGGCAAATCAGTTTTGAAATCCAAGTGAATCCTAGCCAAATTCATGAAGAAGAAATGGTGAATTACCTTATTTTCACCAAAAATTATGAAATAGTGGTGAATTTGATAGTTTTGATCAAACTAGGTGCAAAACAGAGTCCGTCCATAAATTAGGTGCAAAAAATAGCCCGGATGCAAACCGAGTGCAAAAAAGAGCATGGATGTGGATCAGGTGCAAAATAGGGTTTGAATGAACTTGGGTTATAACCTAGGAAAAATATTTAGTTTAGAGGGTGCAAAAATCTAAGGAGGTCACTGATCCGAGTACTATTCCAATTGAGCATGCTTAACTATGGAGTTTTTGATGGGTTGGAAAACATCAAGTCATCTTGGTTTTTTGAATTTTTGGTTGTGGTTGTGAGGAGGTCTAAAAAAAGTCATTTTTTGTTGCTTACCTTTGAACCCTTAAAATTCTATTTTTCTCTCTACTTCAGTTTCTTGCCTCACCCAAACCGCTTTCTGCACCCATCCCACATCCAAACCAACTTCTGCACCTTACCCGCATTCGGACAAATTTCTACACCTAGACCAATTTCTACACTGGCCTGCATTTGGATCTACTTTTGCACTTGACCCCCATCCATGCCACTTTCTACACTGATACAACCTAGGTGTAGAAATTGGTCTGGAAGCAGGTCAGGTGCAGAAAGTGCACCTGGCCTGCATTCAGACCAATTTTTGCACCCGAGCCACATCCGAACCAATTTTTGCACCCGATCCACATCCGAACCAATTTTTGCACCCAGAACACTTTTTGCACCCGATCCACATTTGGACCGATTTCTACACTCAACCCACATTTGGACCATTTTCGACACCCATCCCCCATCCAAATCGCTTTTTGCACCCGACCTTAATCCAGACCACATTCCACACCCGACCCACTTCTAGACCACATTCTGCACCTATCTCGCTTTTGGATCACTTTCTTCACTTGGCCCGCTTTTGAACCACTTTTTGCATCTGGGTCGCATTCAGGGTATTTTTGCATCCATATTGTGGGGTGAATGCAGAAAGCGCCTCAGATGCAGCCTATGTGCATAAAGTGGTCAGGATTTGATTTGGGTGTAAAAAATGGTCTGAATGTGGTTTGGATGTTGAAAGTGGTTTGGATACAAGTTAGGTGCATAAATTAGTCCGGATGGTGTGCAATCTAGCGTACATAGACCACACTCTAATGTTTTAGTTGTATGGGTATGGTTGTCATGTTATGTTTATATACTACTATAAGAGGTGAATTTGGCAGGATAATTTAAAAATTTTATAATTTCAAGGCGAAAAGGGTCCTTAGTTTAGGTGGGAGTGTTGGCAATTTAAAATACAAATTGGTAATATTGTTATCAACATGCAATGAGTCGACCCCTAAAAATTTTTGGACCCAAAATTTTTGGACGAATGGGCCAACATCCAGGGTCCCCAAATTTCACCAATTTGCATTTTCAAAAATGCTAATATTTTCTTATTAATGAATATTCACCGCTTTGCATTACCCTAGGTGCAACCCATGTTAAATTTTATTTGTGACCATCTTACACAACACCCCTTCAAATGCAAATGGCTTAAAAATCCCCCAAACAATCAAAAACTCCATAAAATCATCATATCAACATATCAATGCATCCAAAAACTTATTCCACATTAGCATGTTTGAAATCAAATTAGATTTATCCCTCAATTTTAGAATATGATAGTATTCAAGAAACGTTGCATAAATCTATCATTCACCTTCTTTGTAAGGACAAAAGGCAAAAATCTCTCAAATCAGTATGCACCATACAATTGTCTGTGTATGAATGCGGTGACTACAATCAGGTGTACAAATCACCCTAGAATGATTCTAGTATCACACACACACCAACTTACTTGGTCTATCTACCACATAAAATACTCGTCACTCTACCAAGATCAAAGTTTTGACAATGTAGATTTACCCTAAACTTAGGGCAACCAAATTGATCTTGATTTTCAAACATTTGCAT